>OX235272.1:80391298-80420120 GCA_944472155.2 Trichobilharzia szidati
CTGCGCTTCTAAGTGTTTCAACCATGCAATTATATTAATTACCAATACATATTTAATTCGTTTCCCAATATTCACATTGCAATTCTTAGAATAATTGAAGAAAAAGATGTACAGAATTGGTTTTCTCTTTAAATACTTTCATATGCCCAACAACACTACCACGAATGATATACTTCACATTATTGCTTTGCATGCAAATTCTGTACAAGGAGGCAATATTTCGGGACTAAATTCACTGAAAATTTCTGTTAAATATGTGAACATAGTGTCTGAAATACAGCTTTATTATTGGTATGTAATACTTAGTGATAGATTGATGTGAATAGTTGGCAACGGCTAATGTGGAGTGGTAGTTCTTCCTAGACAGACCGACGCGATGTAAACACCAGAGTGCCCTAACTCTCAATTAAAGTTGTCTGATCCGCAGTTTACCATGTATGACTAAGCTGTGGAAGCCGAACTGCTTCAGACAACGTGAATCTGAGTAGGTAGGTAGGTAGGTAGGTAGGCAGGCGAATTTGTATCACGTTTATCCATCCGGATCACCATGTCTAATTTGAATATTTTTCGTTTCCGGAGGAAACTGTGTTGACTTTTGACATCGTCTAGCTGTGTAATTTGGAAATAATTGATTTGATTTCAAATGATTTAAATACATTATTGAATTAAGTTCGTTTAGAAGCTCCATGCATCCTGTCTAATACTGGAAGTTATGTATTTGATATGTCACTGTGTTGCGTACTCAACAACCTACCATTAAGGTAAAACAATTTCTGTCTGTCCACCAAAATGTGCACGGATTTACAATTACATTGTCCACCACATAATACCTGGTAAATGAATATTCTCACAAATTTTCCGCTTCTGTTCTCCCTCACTGTCACTTTGTGTTGATAATGATGAAGATACCTGAGCGTTTTCGATCGTTCTCATGTTCTCAGTACAATACATGACACTCATTTCACCTAACGTATGGACTGATCTCTACATCTACATGACAGTGTTATCACTTAATCAAGACACTTCAGTACATATTTTCAAACCCCGACGTTTTGTGCAATTAGGAAACATTAACATCTCACTCAAACCGACGTCGATATATTGTAGGAAGAGATTCAACATACTATTGTTATTATACTCTTGAGTTCCAAGTGGCACATAGTGTGTCAACAACACATCTCCACTTTGTTGTATTCTTTGCCGTACTCTTCAGCTGGGTCAACGATTGAAAATATCCACTCATCTCCACTTCACACGATCTCCTCCATGTCACTCTAGGAAGAACCACTCATCGTGTAACATTTGGATTCCACTAGAGGGCCTGGCACGTATGCATATGCATAACTAGTCACAATTTTGATCAAGTGATGCACAATTAAAAGTACTGCGATGGAGAAAGAGGATAGTGTATGGTGACGGAATTATTAATTGGCAACTCGATTTACGGATATGGGCAAAATACACGTCCCACATAATTACATTATCTTCTGCTTTCCCCTTGATGTCTTCCTTTCATGCCTTTCATGTCATTTCATCAAAAGCATCGTTTATTACATCCATCTCCTCACTATCTCGATTTACTTAAAGAGGATTCACACACATTTTAAACCATGTATTTATATAATACGTATAAATCTTGTTGGTAGCATTCATCACAAAATCATAAAAATCAAGTTTCTGTATGATAACGCTTGGCACTTCTTCGAAAGTAGGAAATTCTATGTAATCGAGGTACAAGTTTTCGCATATGCATATTTGATGGTGCAATTAGCAGTTCGTCGGTGGCACAGCGGTAGAATGCTCGCCGAACGGGCATGTGATTCGCAGTTCGATCCCCAGCCATCGATGCACTTCTGCTTTATCTCGCTAAGCCATTAATACGACTGGTAGAAAAGGAAGGTTTGACATGAGACAGTCAACCCCATCCCGTAAAATATACACTTCTGACACCGAAACTCCAAGTCTGTAACTTGAATCACTATGTTCCACTCGGAAATTAAAGGAATAAAATGAAGAATTGATGATGAAGAATATTACATGGTTACCGTACTTCATGTTTAGCAAACGTGGACCACCATAATTCATATACTTCACTGTTCTTAGTTAAGTCTTGTCCATATATACCTACATATCTTGAATTCTTGTCATAACATGAATATCAGGACTAGATATCAAATTCTATTTCGCCCCCTCACAAATCAATGATAATCATACCTACCTTCACTTGTCCACTTATTGTTTGCTGCAGATATTCGAGGCAAATATGTGAAATTCCGTCATCCATAAAGACAGCGTACTGACGATGATTTCACAGAAAAGAAGAACTTTCCAATCCCCTGAATGTCTTTATTGAAAAGCTATAGATAATGAAACTCATTGACTACCTGAAAAATAGCAAAGCGCTGAATTTAATCAAACACAATGAAAAATACCCATTCATACATAGAAACAAAAACAAACAGTTCAGACAAGAGTCTGTTTTTGGCGACTCAGCTTCACTCAGCACAATAGCCATTATATAAAAACAATTTACTACATGAGTCAAGTACCACGGTCGATGGAACACTTGCAACGAAATCAGAGCAAATATCTTGTCTGGTATGCAAGTGGCATGCAAAATCCAGCTTACAGTGGATGAATTGTTCGTTTCAGCAAGAATACTGATGCATGCTTAGTTATAAGCTAAGCTTGACATTCGACCTTGTATGTAAAGCTCCCTTAACAATAATATACAATTTCCTATGTGATTCATAATCAAGCACCTTAAGAATGACTGGTGATAATTCTGTTCGTCATGAATTCGTCCAGTTTTGGAATTAGTTATCCCTCTTATCCAAGTCATCTCCAGTACTTGGATAATGAGGTGATATGCAAACTAGCGAAATGACTTGAAAATAAATCTCCTTGTATAGTGGTAGTAGTGTTGGTTTACACATCGTCATATTAATCGGTAGTAATTGATGCGTGATTGAAATCAAAGAATGCTCATACGTGGAGAACAAACATACATGACGGAATTGCTGTTAATCGTTTGATTGTTTACTTACTGGAGACAGCACAAAACATCTCAACGGAAGTGACGCTCATACAGACAATAGTGTTTTGAATAATAAGTCTTTAGGAAATTCAATAATTGATTAATAATTCAATAATTCAAAGATTCCATTACCCTTGAAGTGTTACATTCACTAACAAAATTTGTCCATGTCTAAAACTGCAGCTTATTGTACAACAAATAGTAAGACAATCAATTGAATACAGAATGAATGCTTCTACTGATATTAACATGACTACTAAAATATCGAGAAACACTACCAATGCTACTAATCACAATCAACAAACGACGTGTTCTTCTGACAACTGTTCGTACATAGTATACTGGGAATGATGACTTCTGTGAGATGAAGTGATTAGAAGAATCTCAATGAAGCGAAATGGAGACCATAACAAAACAATACAGAAAGTATGAAATGAACAGGAATGGATCACAATACGAAGGAATTGCAGATTCAGTTTTCATGTAACGCCGTGAAATGCTAACATCACTTATGTAATATTTTTGAACATACCCATACTAAGGATCTGACGAATTTCAGCACTGAACTCAATACTTCTCCATTCACTCATAGCAATTCTCATTTCAAAAATAAAACACCTACACAATTTTACATCTTCCATCAGAATAAAACTAGCAAAACAACTACCACTAATGACACTCTCAGTGTCATCATGGTAATACAGCGCATCAATGTTCCTACAAGTACACGAAAACGTACCATGAATGTGGCGAAATAAATTTACACATCACATAAAAGTTGAATGAATGTTCGCATTGGAAACACTTGTGATCTATGCAAACAGCAGTTTCCAGACATTGGTTCTCACCATTATGATATATACTACAGTGAATTGAGTTATATATACTGATGTCATCGAGTGTGTACGTGACTAGTGCACTACTCATCCTCATTTAATTAACCTGTGTTGCGTGTGACTTTTCATGCATAAGGGTTAAGTGAGAATTCATGATTTCTGCATCATGTGATGTTGTGCATTGTCATGTGAAATGTGAGTCAGTAGATTGTCTCATTTTGTTTGTTAACTGGATTCTGTGACACTTTTGAATATATTCTGTAACTGTCTGTAAGTGCTTCGAGTTTCGTGTAGGTAACCAATAATTTATTGGCAAACGTCACGAACTGTAGATACAATGCTCAGCATTTCTACTTCTTCGTTTGATTTGCGATGGTCGTTATTCCATATCCACAGACAGCTGACCACATCGTCGACAGTTACCTGGATAAGTTTGCCTTGCTTAAAGGGTTTTTACATTATGCTCTTGTTCAATTTCATTAGTACGTTTTCAGCTTCATTTGTGATCAAATAAAGATGTGAATTTGGTTAGGTGTCACATCAAATGAGTATTGTAACCGATGACAGTAAATGGAATTTTGCCTCCCCCACATACGAATACTATAGCGAACAGACAGTTCCATCATTCATACACGTCCTTATCGAACGAGTTGAATGAGCCTTGTCATTGATAGAAGTATTTCATTTCCCATCGTTGAAACTCTGGGAGTTGATTATCGATATTTGATGTGTATTCAGCAGTTGTCAAAATTTCCCCTATGGTTTGAGAATTGTTAAATATGCTCTCTCTTAAGCAAACTGAGTCCTGAGATGTTCACTGGCTGCATTCATATTTCTCAAATAGAATGCAGTATGCTGAATATAAGGGTGAATCTTCCTCTGCCTTGCTTCCTCACTGAAGCTGGTTTTCCTCGGGGTGCTGTTCTCTTTACCTTTCCTCTTTCTTTCTTCCTACCTGACTTACCTCATTCTAATGAAATCAACTTCGTCAGATACGCTGACGATCTGACCGTCTCGTTTCCTGTAAGTCACAGTGAAAATATGGCAAACTTAATGCCTATTGTCAGCCATCAGTCAGTGTTCCAAGCTACGTGGTCTTAAGTTAAATCCCTCAAAATGTCAGACTCCTGATTTCTCCTTCAGGCCTAAACGTGATCTTCAGCGACCAGTCAGTAAACATGAATATTGTAGTCATCATGTCACCGCATACGTTAGTGGAGATCTGAACTCATGCGAGAAATGGAGTCAGTCCATATTGACTGAAAATCAACGCCCCTCTCCTTCTTGCTGCATCTCATCTGGTGTAACTAGAAGTCAAAACAAAAGATTATGTGCTCGTACTAGAAAGCATAGGGACTCAACAATACTATTACTATACTATTACTAATAGTATTATTACTGTTACATAAGTCGCCTACCATATTCAACGTTAACAACACAAGCGACTCAAAACAACAGAATACTAGAATCACTAACTAAAAAGCACATAAAACTGATACACCACAAAATTGCAGTACAACACCAACATCAACACCGACACAAACACAAACAACTGCACTCAACAATCGAATTATGTACGGATGAGTCGTAATCAAGTGACATCATGATTCTCGTATTCATATTATCGCTCTCTGATAATTGTTCACAGTGGCCAATAAAATTACCAGTTAGCACATGGTAGTTCGGTTAGATTCATTTATTTCGAGATTTCATCAGTGTACAAGTGATTGCGTATCATGAAATAATCGAACTCGGACAGCGTGAAGCATCGCCTTACAAATCATTAACTGACTGCATGTTTAATGAACTCGTGAACTCGACAAATCACCCTGTGTTGCTTCTCCGTTTGTAGAAAATGGCGATGCAGGGGAAATATGGTGTGATTATGCATGTACCTCTCAAGAATTAGGCATTCCAAAAATATACACAGGTGAACATTACATTCTCCCAAATCTCACTTTCTTTCATACTGAGTTCCGTTTCATATTCACCGCATAAACGTGACTACATTTTATAGTACAACAAGCATTCAGCTGAACATGTTTTGGAAATGCTCGTATCGAGAGACGCTCACAAACAGATAGAGACTCATATTTTCTCTATTGTGTCATGATATCAATGAAATGAAAAGGTATCATTTGAGATGGAACATGTTTTGTGAGGAACTATTTTCCGCATGAGCAAGAAGTTCATTGTGGTAGCATGCATGATATATTACTAAATGAAGTGCAACATCTAACCATCATTCAACAACATTTTACAACCAGTATTCTCCTCAATATAATGTATACAGAGAATATATCTCTTTGAAGAGAAAATGGTTTAAATATCCTGAACTCTTGAGACAGATATCTTGGTATGTTAGGCATGAGACTAGTCTTTGTCAAATGTAGGTCATGACGATGATGATGCAGAAGGACAGTGCAAGAACTTCCAATTCACAGATGGTGGTTGAAGTGATTCAGCGTGTTGACAAATTCATATATTCGAAGAGTTACTTCAGTGACAATACACTAATTATTGACGATATCTCAGCATTGACAATAAAATTATGGGTGACATTTACCAACGTGTTTCACATTTGGCGTATACGTGATATCAGATCATCGATGGAAATAAGTGAGTGCTGCTGGTTGTTTGACGTGGTCATTGACAGTGAAATTTATGTGACAGCGTTTGAGAACTGGTGTGCTACTTCCGATTCTCGTGTCAGGTGGAATAATAATAGCAGGTTAAGTGAGGAGGGTATATCAGTATTTAAGATTAAGAAGCTGCGTCGATTCAGATGGCTAAGATATGTGTAACGCATGCCAAAACTTCACATTCTCCGACGAGCAGGTATAGTCGTCATGGGATATGGTCGGAAAGTGGTAGGAGGTGTTCAAACCACAAAGTGTCATCCACTCACGAAGATTTCGTCTGTTGCTGTGAGTCACGTAGAGATGTGGTGACTGCTCATTTGGCGTCCTCGAGAATTGCTAATTAAACTCACCAGCCTGAATCACTTACACGCAGTCATAGAATGAATTCAAAAATATCACAGAATCCATTAAACAAATGAAAAGTGACCACCTGCTGACTCACATTTCTGATAACGATACACAACATCACATGGTGCAGAGATTATAATTTCTCAGTTAATCCCTGCTCATTAAAGGTAACACGAAAACACAGATTAATTCAAAGCAGTTGAGTAGTGCACTTGTCACGTAATCACTCGATGACACCAGTATATAAAACACACAGAAAAAGTGAAAGCGAATTCAATTCAATTCTTTGAAGTATACACCGAGTAGATCAAGTATGGTGTGGAAGCTGTCAGCTGTGTTACTCTCCGTATTCGTCCTGCTACGCGATACTGGTAAGTGTCACTTCTCCTTTCATAGTCAACACTCGCAAATCACCCATCCATTGTGTACATGAGTATTTGACATTAAGAAGCTGCATCGATTCTGATGGCTTAGATATGTGTTACTCGTGTCAATCCCTCACCTGCTCCGACAATCAAGGTTGGTCGTTATGGGATAAGTTTTGAAAGTGATATGAGGTGTTCAAACCACAAAGTACCATCCTCTCACGTAAATTTCGTCAGTTGCTGTGAGTCACGTAGAGATGTGGTGACTGCTAATTCGTAGTCCCCAAGAAGCCTAGTACCACAGGCTGAAGACTTCTAGTGAAACGACGCGAACTCGTTGTCAGTGATGCAAGTGCATCCATTGAATGATCAGTATTCTTCATGTGATTAGATCAGTACAACTATCAACAAATTGGAATATAATTCTGAATACAAACACATGAATGAACGTGGAATATAACTGAAATACAAAAAAAAAACATGAATGAACAAAAATAATGAACTATATATATGAGTACAAATCATAAATGTGTGAATCAAACAATTCCAACAGTAGTGTGGACACGGGCAGTAATTTTGCTCGAAATATTACCAATAACAAAACTTATCATTGTGTGTAAACTATTGAAATATAATTATACTTTATTTGATCTAATCCACAATGTTCAAACTTTTTACTGATATTAATTCTTCATGTGATTAATCTGTGTCCAATACATTTCTGTGTGTTATTGTTTCTGTAAGGTTTTTCATTCGTTTTTCCTTATTCCCAGCATGAACATTTTGAAATGTTGAACCTCACAATGAGAATTTTCGTATTAAAGTGGGTAAGACAATTTGATATGAAAATCGGAATTATGAAGTGCTGTTGTTGGATTCCTCTTCGATACACACACTGATTCATTAAACCTTCAAACCATCATTCACGACTGATCAAAACATCACTGTTGCAATTTCTACATAAACAGCATTGATCTGAAAGTTCACAAACAAAACGAAAATACGGGGTCAACAGGTACGATTTTGGGCAACTGTCAGTTGTCAGACTACAGTTTCTGATTTCCATGGGTTGTGAACAATTTGGACAAACTCAGTTGAAACAAACAACAAAATGACATGCTTGTCAATGCTTTATTTGTAGCTATTTGTGTGAAACCACGAAAAGGAGATAATAATGATGACGTAGTTTGTCGCTGAGCTGTACACGACTAGCAGTTGTGATACATTCGAACATGTATCCTCGATTCGTTACATCACATTCCTCCACTGGAAAACAGCTTTGCGTACGGCGAATAGAAGGAGTGACGGTGGATCCTTTCACTGTACGGAGACAGCAAAAGACAATTTACAGTAGCCTAATCTAGTTTCAGCAAAGCACTAACTCAAGTGGACAACGAATCTTTTACTCCCCATCAAATCTCCTCAGAAATCATTTCGTAGATCATTCCACCTACAACACTGTGATGTCTAACCTGTGTTTATGAGCTAGCGAAATTCCACAATGATTTTGACACACTCAAATTATAAATTCATGACAATGCAAGATTTTGTATTCTATAGTGGAAAGTTTAGACTACGTTTTCCGACAGTCAATCGGATTGGTAAAACGGACTCGTTTCACTTCATTCAACATCTCAATACTTTTGACCATTTCGATAATGTTTAATGCAATCTACTTACTCATTGGCGTCATCACAGATACAGACCGTTTGAAGTTTCTTCGACTACTCACCTTTTGCAAGTCAAGTTTGGGACTTCTCCAGTCAAAGGTCGCTAGTAACAAATGGCACTATATCAATGATTGTTACCTTAATTAAATTGAGAGGATATTGAGAAGAGTCACAGTGCTTCACAGGTATATATATATCCTTATTCGCAGGTATATTCATGGCACACATACAGAAGGATTCAGTCAAATAAACATTGGGAGATGCTAAGATCAGAGTAAATATATGAAATCCATACACAATACGCCTCAGTGTTTCATCTGACATTCGAATCAAACATTTGATTCAGATCATTTGCTAGTGCGACTGGTCCATTGGTTCAAAATATCTTCTCAGAAGGTCAACATTTCAGGTTCACCGGGTCGTATTCAGCAGCTCATTCTAATATTTGTTGCGACGGAAATTTGAACAGAATATTTGAGTGAACAAGGTTGTTATTGATGAAATCTCCTGATTATTCAAATTACCAAAGACCCACCAGAAACAGAACTAATCACAGTGATTTATTGAATACTGCAAAAGGTATCTACAAAGTGAACATTTATTTATCCAAAAACACTCTACTTATCAATATACTACTCAAAACTATGTGCAGCTACGAATACGAATAATGCTGAAGACAGTTTGTGAAATTGTGAATAAAACTCAGTTAAGTAGATTGTTATTGACAAGGTGATAATCTCATTCCACAGTGTCAATAAATCGTTGTTAGAATGCGAATAACAAACATGTGTGAAGCTTCCGACATGTGAAGCACACTGTTGAGCATTTCCTGATATACTGGAGGATAATTTGTGCAGGATCATTCGCAGCACACTGTGTAGAGTAAATAATTCACAAGGTCAAAATCTCGAGTGCATGTAAATGCAACAGACAAACGTGGAAGTATTCAGAAAGTGTTGAAGTAAATTCAGCATGCCCTAAAATACATATATAATAGATGTCTCCTGCATATGAAAATGTTCGATGAAATGCTGAGCATTCTCTCTAAGCTTTTTGAAGTTTACGAAGAAATTAAAAATCATCTACACAAGACCCGAGTCATTTACACACAGCACTAAAATTAATTCAAAAACATCACAGAAACCACTTAACAACTGACATGAGATAATCACATGATTCACTCTTCACATGATACCACGCAACATCAAATGATGAAGAAATCACGAATTCTTACTTAATCCCTGCGAATTAAAGGTAACACGAAAACACAGATTAATTCAAAGCTGATGAGTAGTGCACTTGTCACGTAATCACTCGATGACACCAGTATATATAACACTCACAGACAAAGTGAACGCAAATTCAATTTAATTCAATAAAGTATACACTGAGCAGATCAAGTATGGTGTGGAAGCTCTCAGTTGTGTTACTCTCCCTTATCACCTTGCTAAACAATACTGGTAAGTGTCACTTCTCCTTCCATAGTCAACACTCGCAAATCAGCCATCTCTTGTGTACACATTCACAACTTATCACAGTGTCAGTTCACTCAAGTCAATTGATTTTTATTCCTCTACATCAAATCTTCACCACATCCAACCACCACCACCGACACCGTACCACTGACTCACTCACCCACTCACTCACTCACTCACTCATTCAATGCATAACTCCCTCACATACTCGCACACGCACACTCATGCACATGGACAATTTGTAATTTTGTGTCAATCTTGCCTTTCCATTTTCTACTTTTCAGCTGACGCCCAAGGCTGTTCGGCTGAGGGTGAACCATGCATAACTACACACGACTACTGTTGGTTGGCAAATTGCAGACAGACAAATACAAGTGGTTTTATATGTGTCGAATGTTTTCTAGGGGGGTTCAACTGTAAAAGTGATGAACAGTGTTGTTCTGATCGATGTGTCAACGGTAAATGTACACACGGAATTAGAGGATGATACGCCTAATTCACATGACCTTTCACCTGTGCAGAAATGATTACTTTAAGTCACTTTCGTTGTTCTGACTGTTTGAATATAAATAATTTTCTTTCGGCGTTACCCTGTGTCATCTTTATGTGTTATGAATGTTTTGTTTTGCGATTTCTACGGTCAGTTTTCGTGCACTTGTAGGAATGTTGATGCGTTGTATTATGATGACGCTGACAGTGTCATAAGTATTCATGTTGACAGTTATATTTTGATGGGAGATGAAAATATCGGGTTTTTTATTTTCGTTATCCGAAGTACTGTGAGCGATTGTGGAACATTTAGCGTAAACATTTATCGAAGCGTCAGTAATTGTGTGGTGATTGAGGTAATATTAGTGTTGTTGGTAGTTTCGTAGGAGAAGAACACTGTGCGACAGCATGATGGAAAGACTGAATATTCCATCTCCTTATGTTACTCATTTCCTGATGTAAGAGTCTTCATTTCATATTTTCCATATTGCTGGGTAATGACAAGGTGATGAAATACAACTCCTTAGATCACCGACATCAGTGAAAATGTGCTCATCGTCTCTAAATAACGTTCATCGACGTTCTTGTCTGTGTGACTGACTGGGATGGTGAACACTTTTATATGTGTGTTGATGAGACCCTTCGAGGAGAGGATGGTGACAGTAGACACAGTCACTTCAGAACGTTGAACAGACAGACTGTTATGTCTTCAATGTGAATTGTACGCGTTGCATGCTTCAAGATACTTCGGAACTGATCTGCATGGACTTATATTTTAAAGATATGGAGTAATCGATTTGAAAACACCACTCATTTGTGAATCACTATCATCCGTTTTGTTTTGACTGTCGACTGAAATAGGAATACATGAAATAGCTGGCAGTCTTCGAACACAGATGTTTCCGTGCTGTCTCCATTGATAAGTGGCGCGACATGTTGATTATGCAATATTGAGGCAAGCGTAGTTAATTGATAGGAGAGAATTCATCATGCTATGAAGTTGTTAAGTTTTTGTTGGTAATGAGAGAGGCATCTAGTATACGCGGCGCGACACTATGTTCCGCGACCAGCAATTTTAGCCGACATACATAGCTTTAAGCAGGAATCAGAGGTGATCAAAGCAATACCAGACATCAACCAATGCAGAAACAAACTGTTCAACTGAGCTACACAGAAAGGTCTAAAGTGGGCGATCGCGGTCATCGGGAGGATGAGAATCAATGTCTGCAAACTATTGGTGATATGACTCACAAGTGATTCCACTGCGCATATTTATTCACTAGAAACGACCTCTCCAGATCCAATGAATCCTCACACATTCCATTTTAATACAATTTGTATGAATTCTTTACACCTTCAAATGCAATTTGCGAAATGTGGAGAGTTGTACTGCCATCAGGATTTCCATAGATCTACGTTCACACCTCATTCAGTACATAGTAGATGGGTGAACGAACATAACATCAACTAGTTGATCTTCGCAGTCAGGTCGAAATGATCTAAATACTGAGCGGTGACCTCATTCATTCAAGAAGAATCGCAATAACCGTATGCCAGGTTCCACTCAGCTCGGATAGCCAAATTACTTCAAACAATATCAATTCTCTGTTGTACAGCTTCATCCAATTTTGTCTGCTTTCGTGACTGACAAGCATGATGTTGAACAGACCAAATATCGTACTTTTGGTCTCCAATGGGAAGTGTAGTGGATTTTCACCTCGAACTGTGTGAGTCGTTGTGAAGCATGGGTGAAGTATGATTCCATGTACTGCCAGATCGCCCAAATATTGAATATATTACAATATTTCGCATGGGTGATAGTCGCTGTCACCCTTCACTATTTAGATCACTTCGGTCTGGCCAACAGACACTACTGCTTGTTGCTGGTGATTTCAATCAACTAGGATCCACTAGACACCCACGATTTCGCCTTCGCATGATACCATCTCCATTGTGTCTTGGTTACGCAAAATACACTGTAAAGTAACTTTCGGATATTAGAGAGTCCTACCGTTGCAATGCTTTTCAGGTTGGTCATGCTGTGACTTAACAGTAGTATACACTGCAATTTAAATATCATCATAGCATGATCAGAATGGTTGGTATCATTAATTTCTTCAAGATATGCATTTATATGTTCATGATTTTTGAAATACAAATTGTCAATGAAGGCTGAGTTATACACATACATCGTTAAGCCATAGCTGACGTTAGTGGGATTAACAAGAGCAAACCTAATCAGGGCGTGCAGAGAACGAACATTCATCCTGATTGTGTACCGTGTCTTAATAAACGGTGGTCAGGGAGGATATCATCTGATATTATATTTCTGCCATCCAGGATGCTTCACAGCATTATTATTAATTTTGTTTGGCACAAGAAAAATTATAGGAATGAGTCATTTTCAATTTTTATTTGTGCAGGCCCTGAGGCGAACTCTTCATGGATTTCACATATTTCCTCTGATCTCAGCTTCTTGCAATGATTATCAAATAGCATTTTTCAGTTTTGTATTTTCCATGTCCCCTATGAAAATACCTGCTAATATGTGAAGCAATGTGCCTTTGAATGCTACCCTCTCAAAATGAATTAAGGCAATTATCATCGAACTAGTAACATTTGTTAGTAGTGAATAATGATAGAAAGTGTTTGACAGTCTAAACTTGAGTAATCAGAGACAATTCCTGCGCTCTGCTTCTGTGGAGACTTTAATGAATAAATGGACAGCACTAAACATTATCGAAATGGTCAAAAGTATTGAGGTGTTGAATGAAGTGAAACGAGTCCGTTTCACCGATTCCATTGACTGTCGGAAAACGTAGTCCGAAATTTCCACCATCCAACATTAAACTTTGGTGAATTTTTGATGCATATCAGTGGTTTGAGTGTGTCCAAATCGTTGTGAAATTTCGCTAGCTCATAAACACAGGTTAGACATCACAGTGTTGTAGGTGGAATGATCTATGAAATGATTTCTGAGGAGATTTGATGGGGAGTAAAAGATTCGTTGTCCACTTGAGTTAGTGCTTTGCTGCAACTACACTGGGTTGCTGTAAATTGTTTCCCGCTGTCTCCGAACAGTGAAAGGATCCACCGTCACTCTTTCTATTCGCCGTATGCAAAGCTGTTGTCCAGTAGAGGAATGTGATGTGACGAATCGAGGATACATGGTCGAATGCATCACAACTGCTAGTCGTGTACCACTCAGCGACAAACTACATCACCATCATTATCTCCATTTCGTGGTTTCACCTGTAAATCCACTACACAAGCAGCTGCAAATAAAGCATTGACAAGTTTGGTATCTTGTTTTTTTTTAAAGTGAGTTTGTTCAAATTGTTCACAACCCATGGAAATCACAAGCTGTAGTCTGACAACTGACAGTTGTCCAAAATCGTACCTGTTAACCCCGTATTTTCGTAAGAAGAAAAGAGAGAAAAGCATCAAAGAAAGCATACTGAGTGGAAATGTACGAGAGACAGAATAATCACATGAAGAATACTGATCATTCAATGGATGTGGGAGATCGGAATCAATGGATGCACCTGCATCACTGACAACGAGTTCGCGTCGTTTCACTAGAAGTCTTCATCCTCTGGCACTAGGTTTCTCGTGGACTTCAAATGAGCAGTCACCACGTCTCTACGTGACTCACAGCAACGGACGAAATCTTCGTGAGTGGATGGTACTTTGTGGTTTGAACACCTCATATCACTTTCCAACCATATCCCATATCCGAATTCATTCTCTTCAATAGAACGTGTAACCGCTTGATTAATGAACTTAATTTCATCAAGGTCAATGTTGTTCATCAATGTAGGGTGGTTGACAAAATCGATTCTATTTAACATGGATAAATCTACTACTGCACAACTTTGTCATTTTGATGCATTCTGGAAATGTGAATATCACGGTCACTAACATCGTCAAATTTCATACTCAATTAATTACGACTGATTTTGCTATTGATATGAAAGCTAAAACGGCCACTTCTTATTCTGCAATGAATAATTGTGTAATCACGTATTAGCTAATCACAATCTTGATCCGTCAATAATACAAATATGTTGAAATCATGTCAGCTAAGATTTCCAATGATATTTCATAAGCAACATGATACTCAGATCAATTTCGAGCTCAGAGATCAACGAAGCGTAAAGGGAATAGAATTTGTGTTTCTCCACACCAACCTCACTCAACATTCATTTTCTCATATTGATTGTAATTATCAGTGGGGAAAACAATGAATGACATGGTTTAGTCTGTGAATTAAGTCGAATCCCGCATCTATGAACACATGGATGTTGTAAGGGAATATATAATATTCGGAAGGCAATATACAAGCCATTATCACAGTTATTTGAAACTTGATATAAGGGGTTTCGAATAAGCAGGATATACTGGTCAGTGATAACTATCTTCAGTCAAAGTCGACTTTTATTTCTAGAGACGAAGTGTTCAATTTTCCGACCTCCTCTTTGATGAAGATCTCCGTTTCAACAATAGTACTGATAAAAGAATATTTTGTTTATTACAGCTTTTGTAATGCTACTTATTCATAGTGAAAGACACTTCTGTTTTGAACCAGTGATTTACAGAATTCTAGGTAATTCAAGCTATAAGTTCTACCAAGCACTGTCTATAGGCAGATCATTTAACGGAGATGCATCCATGACCAACCTTCTCTGTATCCACTGCTCATAAAACTGTAAATCATATTCGTAACATGCTGTAATGAGGAGATTAGATGCGTTACGCTATTTCATGTTAAAAGTGGTATACTTGCACAAAAGTACTGTTTGCAATGAAACTGTAACTAGAAGTATTCTTCAAACATACCGAGTGAACAACTCTGCAAATTGTCATACATGAAGGTGTAGTTGTATTGTCGTTTCCTTATTTTTCGGCTCTGAGTGGTATCACAATATTCATCATTCTTGAGTAGTGTTAAAAGAACGACTCAACATGAGAAATTCAGTATGCTGAAATCAAGGAGAATACTGGTTACCAACTCAACGAGAAGAGATCGAATTGAGCATTCCAAAACAAGCAAAATCACCTAGCCATCCAAGTTTCATCGGTGATTACACTTCTGTGGTGCAGTACAAACACTACTTATGAATGTGTTATATTCAATTAAAGAATGCTCAAATTCGCATAAACAAATTAGTCTGTATTCTGGATAAATAACGCCAAACATGAATAAAAACCAAACAAACAACGCAAAACCAACTGAACTGACTAAAGTATACATCGTGCTGATCAAAGTTGCAGCTGTTTTGCTTTCTCTACTTCTCCTGCTACAGAATTTTGCAGGTGGGTGAAGATACCTAAGTCAAGTTTCTAAAGGTGTTTCAGTAACGATCGTGCATGTATCTACAATACAGAGTATTCACACACTCTGCACTCTAATAACTTGTTTACTATTTCTGTATCTCTTCATCAAATAATCTGTCTCCAGAACTGTCATTCGCTCTGTGCATATCTTTCTTCTTTTTTCTGTTGCACATTACAGCTGACGGCGAGCGTTGTGCAGGTAGTCATTCTCCATGTTCGGATAAAGTGAAATGCTGCGCATGGACTTGGTGTTAACTGGATAAACCGAAATCTGGGAAATGCAAATTGTGTCATCTAGTCGGTTAAGAGTGTAATAGTGATGTGATGTGTTGCACTAGTTGTGTTGTGTGTTGAAGGAAAATTTTGAAAATGGGAGGTGGAATAACACACTCGATATAGCCAACTGAGGTGTGAAACATTGATTGACTTCAGTCAGATTGTATCTTCTAATTGTTCTGAAGCTAATGTTCCTTGAATGTTTTGTCTTTTCTCTCATTCTCACGTTGATATTGTTTCCTGATGCAGACTGTCACTTTCGTCCACCATCGTGGGTGTGTAGTTTCGTAATTATTCTGATGACACTGAAGGTGCAATAAGTGGGAAAAATGCCGTTAGTAAATTCACGAAGCAGTGTCGTTGTGCTAGTTAACATATACAAATAATTCTGACTGAGATCACATTGCTCCACAAAGTGAGTAAACATTGTCAAGAGTATCTGTGGACGTAAGGCATAATGCACAAGTGCAAAAAAAGTCGCAGAATGTGAATAGGCGAGTTTGTCAGGTAAATTTCAGTGATATGGGTGAATGCGATGTGCCCACTATGATCGATAAAAAGAGGTAAAGAAAATGTGCTGCACACCACAGTGTGGAATTAGTTACCAAATTACAACGAGGTAATCAATATCGAGGAAATTGAGGTGGCGGTTTGACTGGCATTCCATACTCTGTTTGATGATGACGCGCAGAGTCAACGTTTGATCCGCACATGATTCGAGTCTTTTCAGTCAAGCTTTTGTCAAAAATAGTCTGTAGTCAGATATACCTAATAGTAATTGGATTTGTGCCAAGTGCTAACCTAAAGTCGATCATATTTGTAGCATACAACAGTCAAGCTCAAATGATACTGCTGAATATTCGATGTGAATACATTGATGTGATGATGAGCAATATAGTGTGATTGAAATGTCAATCAGGCAATGATACTGCATCAAATTAACATTTACACCATGCAATTGTATTATGCGATGATGTCAAAACTGCAATTTTGCGTGAATTTCCGCATTTTGCCTTAAGTTCAAGTGAATATTTGTCACATAGGTATAGGCGCTAGTATGAAATTAGGTGAGAACACACAAAGATTATTCTGAGAATATCTGTAGTGTCATATTATCAGATCATAGTCTCTGTCTCCACTTCCTTCAGATTGAAATGAAGCCTCATGACTCATGATGAGTTCTCTTCCTGTATTTTCTCCTCCCAGTTTCACATTCATATCACCCATCAAGATTCTGATATCGCCATTTGGGACGTCGTCCATTACTGTTTGCAGTTGTCTGTAGAAATCCCTCTTCTTCTCTTGTTATGAGACGTTTGTAGGCGCATAGCATTGAATGATTGCAACCTTCCTTCCTTTTGAGTTGAACCTGGCTGTCATTATCCTGGAGGAGACTGGTTCCCACTGCATTAGAGCTTTGGCTGCTGTTGGTGACGTCATGACGGCCACTTCCTCGGTGTGCTCGTGGTTGTCCACTGGGTGACCGGAATAGATTACTGTATCTCCAGTTGATAGTTGCCACCTTCAACATCCGTTCCATCTGCTCTCGCAGATTCCAAAAACTTCAATTCCATATCTTCTCATTTCTGCGGCTACCTGGGCAGCCTTTCGAGCTTCGTACATTGTACGAATGTTCCACGTCCCCATCTTTATTTTTGCTTTCATCTAGAAAGGGAACATCAGCTGAATGGATTCTCGAAAACTTTCACCAGCCTGCGTCATTTCACTTCCCCGATTCCAGCGAAAAATAAGGTTATTGTTTATATTTTTAGTATTTTTAATGTATTCATGAGTTGAAGTTTCTGTAGCAATTTGGTTACGTTTTGAGGTTCGAGTTGTTAGTAATCTAGGCGAGGTTCAGCGGAACACATCTTGTACAATAAAATGTACTCATTACAATGTGGTGAATATGAAACGAAACTCAGTATGAAAAAATGTGAGAATGTAATGTTCACCTGTCGATATTTTCGAAACGACGAATCCTTGAGAGATACGTGTGTACATTCAGCATCTTACCGCTTCACCACCATCTGCTACAAACGGATGAGCAACACAGAGTGATTTGTCGAGATCACGAGTTCATTACACACGTAGTCAGTTAATGAATTGTAAGGCGATGCTTCACGCTGTCCGAGTTCAATTATTTCATGATACGCAATCACTTGTACACTGATGAAATCTCGAAAAAAAATCCATCTCACCAAACTACCATGTGCTAACTGGCAATGTTATTGGCCACTGTGAACAACTATCAGAGAGCAATAATATGAATACGAAGATCATGATGTCACTTGATTACAATTCATCCGTACATAACCCGACTGTTGAGCGCAGTTGTTTGTGTTTGTGTCGGCGTTGATGCTGGTGTTGTACTGTGGTTTTGGGTTGTATCAGTTTTATGTGCTTTTGTAGTTAATGGTTCTATTATTCTGTTGTTGTGAGTTAATGTGAGTGGCTTGTGTTGTTAATGTTGAATATGGTAGACGACTTATGTAATAGTGATAATACTATTAGTAATAGTATAATAATAGTCTGGTTTATTCCAAAAGAGCGCTAATGTTGCAGTGTAGCAATTCAAGCATTTGGTATAAGATTGCACCTAAATTATTCAAACATTATTATAAAGATAATTTGACAGGACGGTTAATGGCAAGCCATATTTGGTAGATGCAGTGACAGTCAAGTCTAATGCATACAGAGAAAACAGAAACATGTAATTAATAATGTTTGTGGCAAAGATTGTCAGTGATTTGAAATAGCATCATCATAGATTACAAATAGGAGATAATAATAGAGCCGATTATTTTGCTGGCAACTTAGTAGTTCATAAGTTTCACGGTTTAAATTATTGCACAGAACACGGGCTGGCCACATATGGTACTGTTGAGTCCCTATGCTTTCTAGTGCGAGCATATAATCTTCTGTATTGACTTCTGGTTACACCAGATGAGATCCAGCAAGAAGGAGAGGGGCGTTGATGTTCAGTCAATATAGACTGATGCCATTTTTCGCATGAGATCGGATCTCCATTAACTTATGCAGTGACATGATGACTACAATATTCATGTTTACTGACTGGTCGCTGAAGATCACGTTTGGGCCTGAAGGAGAAATCAGGAGTCTGGCATTTTCAGGAATTAAGCATAAGACTATTTAGCTTATACCTCTGACTGATGGCCGACAAAAAGCTATTCAGTTTGCAATAGTCTGACTGTGACTTACAGGAAACGAGACGGTCAGGTCATCAGCGTATTTGACGAAGTTGATTTCATTAGAATTAGGTAAGTCAGGTAGGAAGAAAGAAAGAGGAAAAGTGGACAGAACTGCCGCCTGAGGAACACCAGCTTCAGTAAGTAAGCAAGGCAGAGGAAGATTCACCCTTATACTCAGCCTACTGCATTCTTTTCGAGTAATACGAATGCAATCAGTGAACACACAGGAACACCAGCTTCAGTACTGGTGTCACTTCTCCTTTCAAAGCTTACACTCGCAAATCAGTCATAACTTGTAAACATACAGCTCATCACAGTGTCACTTCACTCAAGTCAACCACTTGTTATCTCTCAACATCTAACCTTCCCCTCATCCAACCACCACCAACATCATCTCACCCACTCACTTACTCAGTCAATCATTCACTGCACAACTAGCCCACACTCGCACACATACACATACACACACAATTTGTAATTTTGTGTCCATCTATTCCTTCTATCATCTATATTTCAGCTGACGTCCAAGAAAGTGCGCCTTTCTTTGAAAAATGCTAGAGAACTGCAGATTGCTGTTGGTTCGCAGGGTGCAAATCAACATCAGGGACAAATGGGATGTGCATCACATGTGATATACACGGGAGCTACTGCCACTACCGACACCATGATAGCCACTCACTGTCTCGGTGTGCTCGTGGTGGTCATATGGGTGACCAGACGGCAGTAGATTAGTGACTCTTCATCTGACAATGTGGAGAATGCACATCTCTCCAATCTACCCTCACGAGCACTTCTACACCATATCTTCACATTTCTTTGGATACCAGGGCAGCCTGAACAGCCTTGTAAATTGTCCGAACACTCCACTTCACCACTCTCTATTCTGTTTTTATTTGGAGAAAATATATGCATTGAATGCATTCCCGAAGGCTTTCACCAGCCTGCTGTGTCATTTTGCCTATCCTGTTCACGCAAAATGTAACGTTTTTCATATGTTTTGTTAATTTTTGTGCAATGAAGTTTCTGTGGTAGTTTAATTGCCTTGCTGTTGCAGGGTCACTAACCCGACATCCAAAATTCTCGCTTTTACCTTGCCTTCCGAACGCCCAGAAATGTAAAGAGATGTAAAGAAGGTAAAGTTAACCATCGAAAAGATGAGCAGATAATTGTCACCATCAATCACATGAGTGATATTTCATCACGACTTCTTTATCAAACAATACAGGAAGCGTGAAACCAGCACTCATAAATCAGAATAGAAATTTCCGAGACAGAAGTAATTTTCAGTCACCGTATTATGCTGTCAAACCATCTTATTCTACTTCAAAACGACTCGAACCACTAATGTTATCAGTATCACCATAGTCTTACTGACATTCATAGTGTTTCTAATTTCGACAATAAAACACCCACGCATTTTCATCTTCCATCGCAAAGTAACCGTGAACGCAACTTATACTTATGACACTTAAACGTTTGTTCTCCATTCCATATCAAGTCAATCACTCAGTCACAAACGTCGAATAAACAATAAGGCACATTATTACTGATGTCACTGGTATAATTAGTTGTATTTCGTCACCTTCTAATGACACTGTAATATGGAAAGGTATAAAATGAAGACTAGTGAATCAGGAAATGAGTACATCAAAAGTGGCTTAAGGTAATCATTTCTCCGCAGGTGAGAAGCCATGTGAAGTAGGCGTATAATCACTGCAATCTGTTTGAGCATTGACCGTCGACACACTTATCAGAACAACACTGTTCGTCACTTGTACAGAAAAACCTGGCTTGATAACATTGGACACATATAAAGCCACTTGTATTTGTCTGTCTGCACTTTGCCGACCAACAGCAGTTCCGTGTAGTTATGCATGGTTCACCTTCAGCTGAACAGCCTTGGGCGTCAACTGAAATGTAGAAAATGGAAGGAAAGATAGACACAAAATTACAAATTGTCCATGTGCATGTGTGTGCGTGTGCGAGTGTGTGAGGGAGTTATGCATTGAGTGATTGAATGAGTGAGTGAGTGGGTGAGTGACTAGGATGATGTTGGTGGTGGTGGTTGGATGAGGTGAAGATTTGATGTAGAGGAATAACAATCAATTGACTTGAGTGAACTGACACTGTGATGAGTTGTGAATGTGTACACAAGAGATGACTGATTTGCGAGTGTTGACTATGAAAGGGGAAGTGACACTTACCAGTATTGTGTAGCAGGATGACGAGGGAGAGTAACACAGCTGACAGCTTCCACACCATACTTGATCTGCTCGGTGTATACTTCAAAGAATTGCTTTGAATTTGCTTTCACTTTTTCTATTTCTTATATATACTGGTGTCATCGAGTGATTACGTGACAAGTGCACTACTCAACCGCTTTGAATTAATCTGTGTTTTCGTGTTACCTTTAATTCGCAGGGATTAAGTAAGAATTCGTGATTTCTTCATCATTTGATGTTGCGTAGTATCATGTGAATATTGAATCATGTGATTATCTCATGTCATTTGTTAAGTGGTTTCTGTGATATTTTTGAATGAATTTTATAGCTGTGTGTAAATGACTCGGGTCTTGTGTAGATGATTTTCAATTTCTTCGTAAACTTCGAAAAGCGTAGAAGGAATGCTCAGCATTTCATCGAATATTTTCATATGCAGGGGACATGTATTATATATGTATTTTAGGGTATGCTGAATTTACTTCGACACTTTCTGAATACTGCCACGTTTGTCTGGTGCATTTATATGCATCAGAGATTTTGACCTCGTGCTGCGAAGGATCCTGCATAAATTATCCTTCCGTATATCAGGAAATGCTCAACAGCATCCTTCACATGTCGGAAGCTTCACTCATGTTTGTTATTCGCATTCTAACCAAGATTTGTCGACATTGTGGTATGAGATTATCACCTTGTCATTACCAATCCACTTAACTGTATTTCATTCACAGTTTCACACACCGTCTTCAGCATTATTCGTATTCGTAGGCGCACACAATTTTGTTTAGTAAAAATGCTATTCAATTAATAAATGTTCACTTTGTAGATTCCTTTTTGAAGTATTCAATAAATCACCGAGATTAGTTCTGTTTCTAGTGGTTTTTTGATAATTTAAGTAATGGGGAGATTTGATCAATAACAACCTTGTTCACCCAAATATTCTGTTCAAATTTCAGTCACAAACAAAAACTGAAATAAGATGCTGAATACGACCCGGTGAACCTGAAATGTTGAACTTCTGAGAAGATATTTTGAACCAGTGGACCAGTTCTTTTCTGTAACTACACTGGGCTACTGTAAATTGTCTTTCGCTGTCTCCATACAGAGAAAGGATCCACCGTCACTCTTTCTATTCGCGTATGCGAAGCTGTTTTCCAGTGAAGAAATGTGATGTGAAGAATCGAGGATACATGTTCGAATATATCACAACTGCTAGTGGTGTACAGCTCTGCGACAAACTACGTCACCATTATTATCTCCATTTCAAGGTTTCACCTGTAAATCCACTACACAAGTAGCTGCAAATAAAGCATTGACAAGCGTGGTATTTTGTTGTATGTTTAAAGTGAGTTTGTCCAAATTGTTCACAACCCATGGAAATCAGAAACTGTAGTCTGACAACTGACAGTTGTCCAAAATCGTACCTGTTGATCACGTATTTTCGTTTTGTTTGTGAACTATTAGGTCAATACTGTTGAAGTAGAACTTGCAACAGTGAAGTTGTGGTCAATCGTGAATGATGGTTTGAAAGTTTAATGAATCAGTGTGTGTATCGAAGAGGAAGCCAACAACAGCACTTCATAATTTCGATGTTTCTTGTAAACTGCACAGTTCAGTATTCAACACGAAAAGTTCTCAGTTCACGCTTTCACATTTCATAGTGCACATGCTGGGAGTAGGCAGCAAAAACAGAAAAGCGTCAAAGAAAGCATACTAAGCGGAAATGTACAAGAGACAGAATAATCACATGAAGAATACTGATCATTCAATGGATGTGGGAGATCGGAAGCAATGGGTGTACCTGCATCACTGACAACGATTTCGAGTTGTTTCAACAGAAGTCTTCAATATTTGGTTCTAGGCTTCTCTTGGACTTCAAATGAGCAGTAACTACGTCTCTACGTGACTCACAGCAACAGACGAAATCTTCGTGAATGGATGGTACTTTGTGGTTTGAACACCTCATATTACTTTTAAAACTTTTCCCATAACGATGAACATTGATCGTCGGAGGAGGTGAGGGCTTGGCACGTGTAAAACATATCCAAGCCCTCTGAATCGATGCAGCTTCTTAATCTAAAAATACTGATGTACACAATGGGTGGGTGATTTGTGAGTGTTGGCTTTGAAACAAGAAGTGACACCTACCAGTGTTGTGTAGCAGGATGATGTGGGAGAGTAACAGCTGACAGCTTCCACACCATACTTGATCTGCTCAGCGTATAGTTCATTGAATTGAGTTGAATTTGCGCTCACTTTGTCTGTGTGTTATATATACTGGTGTCATCGAGTGATTACGTGACAAGTGCACTACTCAACCGCTTTGATATAATCCGTGTTTTCATGTTATCTTTAATGCGCAGGGATTAATTGAGAAATTGTGATCTCTGCACCATGTGATGTTGTGTATTGTTATGAGAAATGTAAATCAGCAGATGGTCTCATTTCATTTGTTTAATGGATTCTGTGATATTTTTGAATTCATTCTATTTCTGTGTGTGAGTGATTCAGGTTACTTGAGGTTAATTAGCAATTATCGGGGACGCCAAATGAGCAGTCACCACGTCTCTACGTGACTCACAGCCACAGTCGAAATCTTTGTGAGTGGATAACAATTTGTGTTTTGATCACCTCCTTCTACTTTCGTACCATATCCCATGACGACTATACCTGCTTGTTGGAGAATGTGAAGTTTTGGCATGTGTTACACATATCTTAGCCATCTGAATCGACGCAGGTTCTTATTCTTAAATACCGATATTTCCCCCCCGATTAACCTGCTATTATTATTCCACCTGACACGAGAATCGGAAGTAGAACACCCGCGCTCAAACTCACTCTCATAAATTTCACTGTCAATGACCACGTCAAACAACCAGCAGCACGCACTTCTTTCCATCGATGATCTGATATCACGTATACGCCAAATGTGAAACACGTTGGTAAATGTTACACATAATTTTATTGTCAATGCTGCGATATCGTCAATAGTTAGTGTATTGTTGTCACTGAAGTAACTCATCGAATATATGAATTGTCAACACGCTGAATCACTTCAACCACCATCTTTGAATTGGAAGTTCGTGCCCAGTCCTTCTGCATCATCATCGTCATGACCTACATTTGACAAAGACTAGTTTCATGCCTAACATACCAAGATATCTGTCTCAAGAGTTCAGGATATTTAAACCATTTTCTCTTCAAAGAGATATATTCTCTGTATACATTATATTGAGGAGAATACTGGTTGGAAAATGTTGTTGAATGATGGTTAGATGTTGCACTTCATTTAGTAATATATCATGCATGCTACCATAATGAACTTCTTGCTCATGTGGAAAATAGCTCATCACAAAACATGTTCCAACTCAAATGATACTTTTTCATTCCATTGATATCATGACACAATAGAGAAAATATGAGTCTGTATCTGTTTGTGAGCGTCTCTCGATACGAGCATTTCCAAAACATGTTCAGCTGAACGGTTGTTGTACTACAAAATGTAGTCACTATTATGCGGTGAATATGAAACGGAACTCAGTATGAAAGAAAGTGAGATTTAGGAGAATGTAATGCTCACCTGTGCATCTTTTGGGAATTCTTATTTCTTGAGAGGTGCATGCATAATCACACCATATTTCTCCTACATCGCCATCTTCTACAGACCGATAATCAACAGAGTGTGAGTTCTCGAGTTGACCAATTCATCGGGCACACAGTCAGTCTATGCATTTTAAGGCAATGCTTCATGCTGTTTGATTTCAATTATTTCATCATACGCAATCAGTCGTACACTGATGAAAATCTCGAAATGGATGAATCTAATGGAACCAACACATGATCAACAGTAATAATTTTAGCGACTATCAGAGGGTCATAATATGAATACGAGGATCATGAGGTCACTTGATTCCTATTCTACAGTCCGTAATTCCATTGACGAGCGTAGTTGTGACGGCGTTGGTGTTGTAATTGTACTGCGATTTTGTGGTGCATCAGTTGTAAATACTGTTGTAGTTGATGATTCTAGTATTCTGTTGTTGTGAGTTAGTATTAGTCGCTTGTGTTGATAACGTTGGATACGGTAGAAGTCATATATAGTTGTAATAATACTATTAGTAATTGTATAATAATAGCCTGGTTTATTCCAAAAGAGCGCTAATGTTGCAGTGTAGAAATTCAAGCGTTTGGTATAAAATTGCACCTAAATTAATCAAACAACATTATGTTGATAATGTGACAGGACGGTTAATGGCAAGGCATATTTGGTATATGCTGTGACAGTCAAGTCTAATGCATACAGAGAAAACAGAAACATGTAAATAATAATGTTTGTGGCAAAGATTGTCGGTGAGTTGAAATAGCGTCACCATAGATTACAAATAGGAGATAATAATAGAGCCGATTATTTTGCTGGCCACTTAGTAATTCATAAGTTTCACGGTTTAAATTATTGCACAAAACACGGGCTGGCCACATATGGTTTTGTTGAGTCCCTATGCTTTTTAGTACAAGCGTACAGCAAGAAGGAGAGGGGCGCTGATGTTCAGTCAATATGGACTGACGCCATTTCTCGCATGCGTTTGGATGTCCATTTACGTATGCAGTGATATGCTGACTACAATATTCATATTCACTAACTGGTCGCTGAAGATCACGTTTAGGCCTGAAGGAGAAATCAGGAGTCTTACATTTTGCTGGATTAGGCATAAGACCATTTAGCTTAGATTACAGATTGACGGCCAACGGAAACCTATTCAGTTTGCGATTGTCTGACTGTGACTTGACAGGAAACGAGACGTTCAGATCATCAGCGTATTTGACGAAGTTGATTTCATAAGAATGAGATGAGTCATGCAGGAAGAGAAAAATAAGGAAAGTGACCAGAACAGCATCTCGAGGAATATCAGATTCAGTAAACACGCAAGGCAGAGGAAGATTCACCCTTATACTCAGCATACTGCATTCTATTCGAGAAATATGAATGCAACCAGTGAACATCTCAGGACTCAGTTTGCTAAAGTAAGAGCTTATTCGACAATTCTCAAACCACAGAGGAAATTTTGACAGCTGGTGATTTCACATCAAACATCGGTGGTCAACTCCCAGAATTTCAATGATGGGCATCAGATATAAGGGAAATGAAATGCTTCTATCAATGACAGGATTCTTTCAACTCGTTTGATAAGGAAGTATATTATTGATGGAACTGTCTGTTCGCTGTAGTGTTCTTATGCTAGGAAGTCAAAACTCCATAGACTGTCAATTCTTTTCTGTATGTGGAACCTTAAAAAATTCACATCTTCAATTGATCACAAATGAAGCCGATTTCATTCTTATGAAAATCAGCAGGATCATAATGTAAAAACCCTTTGAGCAGAGGCAAACATTAACTGTCAATGAAGTGGTCAGCTGTCTGAGGACATGGATGAAGGACCATCGCAAGTCAAACGAAGAACACGAAATGCTGAGCATTCTGTCTACAGTTCGTGACGTTTGCCAACAAATTATTGTTTACCTACACGAAACTCGAAGCACTTACACACAGCGACTGAATATAATCAACAGTATACATCCTAAACAAAATCAAATTATAGGTTTCAAGAAAGTTGTGGAACGTACTTTTTCATAAATACTTTGAGTTATAGATAGAAGGCATAAGGAACATAATTCCAGAATTTGATGTAGGTAGACAGATTATTCGGTGTCAAAAAACAACTAATTATGTATAGTGGAATTGGATAAGAGGGGTAAGAGTTCAGATTTCTATTGGAAAACAACACAGATTGGTTAGAGGCATATTACAGGGTCAGGGTCAGAGAACAAAGTAAATTTACACATCTTGTGGTGGAGAGTTTAAGAGGGTGGGGGTGAATAGTGAAGTAACATTTATAACTTAAACACACAAACAATTAAGTAGATTTAGAAACTTGAAGGTCAAAATTGAATAGAATGTTACGTAACAAGACAAACACACAGGCATACTGACAGAAAGGCAAAACAAAAATAAAATAAAATAGAGTTAGGGTTACCAAGGTAGTGAAAGATTAATCACACTATCTTTCTGTATACAGAGGTCTGGTCGAAATCTCTTGATAGCAATGGCTTCTGCGAAGCGAAGTAGCCGTTGGTTTCTTTGTGTATTGATTATTTTGAAGGCTTGGCTGATTTCTACTGTGTGTCCTGTGTCAATTAAATGTCTGGCGATTGCACTTGATAACACTTTTCTTCCTTTTGTACGGAGACTCTTAGGAATGTGCTCAGAAAATCTAGTAGATGCTGTCCTCTCAGTCCTTCCTATGTACTTGCTACCGCAGGTGCACGTGAATTGGTAAATGCAGTTGGAGTTGACGTGAGTAGGGAACTCATCTACTTTTGACTGGGTTAACGAGCACACAGTGTTGTGAAGTAGGATCAGTCTGGCGGCTGGGAACGTTCTTTTCAATGCACATGTGATTCTTTTTTGTGTTCTTGTGGATACGTCTTCCCCTTTGTACGCTAGACAGATGAAAACTGGTTTCTTTTCAACGGTGTCGGGTTTCGGTTTGTGTACTTCTTCATTTCTATATTTTAATATGAACTTTCGAGGATATCCATTCTCGATAAGGTTCTTTTCGAAAAGAACATTCTATTCAATTTTGACCTTCAAGTTTCTAAATCTACTTAATTGTTTGTGTGTTTAAGTTATAAATGTTACTTCACTATTCACCCCCACCCTCTTAAACTCTCCACCACAAGATGTGTAAATTTACTTTGTTCTCTGACCCTGACCCTGTAATATGCCTCTAACCAATCTGTGTTGTTTTCCAATAGAAATCTGAACTCTTACCCCTCTTATCCAATTCCACTATACATAATTAGTTGTTTTTTGACACCGAATAATCTGTCTACCTACATCAAATTCTGGAATTATGTT
>OX235272.1:80420620-80628848 GCA_944472155.2 Trichobilharzia szidati
TGTGGATCACTTGACATGTGCCGTTGTCGTACAGTTTTTGAATAAGGTTGATGAATATTTGCGGTACGCCGTAGTACTCGAGTAGTTTCCAAATTACTTCGCGGTCAGTGCTGTCGAAGGCCTTCTCAAAGTCTATGTAGTTGAGGTAGAGATTTGATTGCCATTCCATGCTTTGTTCGATGATAATGCGTAGAGTTGCAATTTGGTGAGAAGATGATTTGCCTTTCCTGAATCCTGCTTGTTCTGGTCGGAGTTCTGTATCCAGCGCGTCCTTGATTCTCTCCAGGATGATGCGACTCAGGATTTTACTTGGCGTCGACAGGAGCATGATTCCTCGCCAGTTCTTGCAGAGTCCCAGGTCGCCCTTCTTTGGTAGTTTCACCAGGTAACCTTTCCTCCAGTCAGTAGGCACCTTTCCCTCTTTCCAGATCTTTTGCAATAGTGGAGTCAGCATATCTGCCGTCGTTTCTGGGTCCGCTTTCAGTGCTTCCGGGGGTATTCCATCTGGTCCAGCTGCTTTTCCAGCTTTCAGAAGCTTGATTGCATTCATGACTTCGGTTTTCGTTGGAGGATTGGTGTCAACTTGCAGTTGTGTACGTGCTGTTGTTGGTATTTCTGGACGGGTTGTAGGTGGTGGTCGATTCAAGAGTCCTTTGAAGTGGTCCACCCATTGTTTAATCTGTCTTTCTTCTTTGGTAATTGGGTTCCCTTGGCTGTCTTTTATAGGTTTCATTTGTGTTGATCTCTTCCCGGATAGAGACTTGGTTATCTGATATAGTGTCCTCAGGTCCCTTTTGCCTGCTGCCTTCTCAGCTTCAGTAGCCAGGTTGTCGTAGAATTGTCTTTTGTCCTTCCTGGCACTCTTCTTCACTTCTTTGTCCAGTGCTGTGTAAGTTGAGTTCAGCGTCTCTTTCTCTTGTCCATCTTTGCATTGAATCATTTTTTCTTGCACCATTCTCCTCTCCTCTATTAGTTTCCAAGTGTCTGTTGAGAGCCATTCCTTGTCTTGTTTCTTCTTTCTTCCTAAAACCGTTGAGCACGTTTCGTTGAAAATTACCTTCAGAGAGTTCCAATGGTCTTCCACGGATGATTCATCAGTGGTGCCACGTAGTGTTTCCTGCTTTGCTCTGACAGTTGCAGTGAAAGTGTCCTTTGTGGTTGTGTCCTTCAATTTTTGAGTGTTGAACTTGCATTATGGCCTATTTCCAGTTATCCTCGAGGCTTTCAGCTTCACCTCGAAAGTCCCTTGTACTAGATAGTGGTCTGAACCCACATCTGCTCCTCTCCTCGATCTTGTGTCTAGTAGGCTCCGTCTCCACTTCCTTGAGATTGAAATGAAGTCTATCTGGTTTTTGGTGTGTCCATCTGGTGAAATCCATGTTGCCTTGTGTATATCCCTGTGTTTGAACACACTGCCACCAATCACCAAATCATTGGAGGCACAGAAGTCTGAGAAGAGTTCACCGAGGGCCTCACGACCCATGGTGAGTTCTCTTCCTGTATTGTCTCCTCCCAGCTTCGCATTCATGTCGCCCATCAGGATTTTGATATCGCTCTTTGGGACGTTGTCCATTACTGTTTGTAGTTGACTGTAGAAATCCTCCTTCTTCTCATGTTCTGAGGCGTTTGTAGGCGCGTAGCACTGAATGATTGTAACCTTCTTTCCTTTTGAGTTGAACCTGGCTGTCATTATCCCGGAGGAGATTGGTTCCCACTGCATGAGAGCTTTAGCCGCTGTTGGTGACATCATGATGGCTACTCCCTCGGTGTGCTCGTGATTGTCCTCTGGGTGACCGGAGTAGATTATTGTCTCTCCAGTTGGTAGTTGGCACCTTCCACATCCGTTCCATCTGCTCTCGCAGATTCCCAACACTTCTATTTTATATCTCCTCATTTCTGCGGCTACCTGAGCAGCCTTCCCAGCTTCGTACATTGTACGAACATTCCACGTCCCCATCCTTATTTTTGATTTCATCGAAAGAAGGCACATCGGCTGACTGGCTTCCCGAAGGCTTTCACCAGCCCGCGTCATTTCACTTCCCCGATTCCAGCGAAAAATAAGGTCACTATTTGTAATTTTAGAATTTTGACTATATTTGTGCGTTGAAGTTTTAGTAGCAATTTGGTTAAGTTTTGGGGGTGGAGTTGCTAGCACCACGCCCCAACCCTCCCTCTTTATCCGGGCTTGGGACCGGCTAGAATACTAGTGACCTAGTAATCTAGGCTAGGTTGGTGAAAAGAATTAGCAACAAGAAACTCTGGCTGTGAACAAACCAACCAAGTGCCGATAGCTCAACAAATATGTGGGAGGAAATGGAGATGGATCGGTCACACGTTGAGGATGCCGTCGAATGACATCGAGCGCAATGCTTGAGTGGAATCCCAATGGGAATTGACGAGTGGGTTGTGGGTGAGAGGGTTACATGGAGGAAGTCGTACGAGGAGGAGATGAACAATTATGGGCAATCATGGACCTAGGTGAAGAGGACAGAAGAAAGCGGAGATGCGTTACTGAAGCCGTATATTCCACTTTGAACTCAAGGGAATAATAATGATTTAATATAATAGTCTAGACAAACTGATACTCACAGAAGATGTCTCCGTGATCATGATCATGAAAGCAAGAAGAAGCAGATTGACAAAATAAAATGTGAACTTATTATTTTGAGGCTTGTCCTGAGCCGGAGATAGTAAGTAAAGTAAAGGTGTGTGCCACTGTGCCACCGAAGCGCACTGGTATTCTGCTCAGGTGAATTTAGAATGAAAACTGAATATTCTCCTTAATTTGTAATAGAGTTCTATTTATTTTATTATTATTTTTTTATTACAGCTTGATTGCACACCGTATTTTTTGGTACAGGTTTGGAATTTTCAGCATATGATGACGGTAGCCCAAATTTTTCAGGCCGATCATAGATATCAGGTGTGCGTCGGCAGGGGATCAAACCCCGGACCATGTACATGGTCAGCGAGAGTCCTAACCACTGTGCCACCGACGCACATATCGGTTGTAGTGATTACGCCAGCAGGTTCCATTCACAGTTACTTCCTTATATCATAGTCGTTATGCTTAACTTATGCTGCATACAATAAAATCGATGGGTTCTGATTTCATTAATTCCATGTATATTGTAAGTTCTTATCAGATGAAGACTAGTGTCTAAATATAGTGTCCATATTTTAAACTACTAATATTGTTGCTATTTATGACTAACAGTAAATAACATGTTGCTAAGTTACTGGAAATACATAGGAATATATGAGAGAACTAGCTTTTGAAGACATTTATGCTAAAGTATTGCTGATGGTCTAATGAGATGTCATTCACTCTCAGTCAACCTTCTTGCCTTGACTTGATACACTGATTCAAAGAATCGATTTTCTATCCAAGTCAGTGGAACTGATAGTTCCAAATTGTTTGGAATGAATTCTAAAATGTCAATAATACCCTTTCTCTTGAGCTTTTTTTTTTAAAGAATATGCTGTTGTGGATGAAGTGGCCGTAACCAAAGAAAGTGAACTGATCAGCTTGCGACTATTCTAAGTAGCGTAATGAATGCATAATATCACAGTCGTTGTACAAGATTCGTTAACATGCCACACAAAAGTGTTCGGATGCCGTAATACACCCGTAACACCCTCCTGTTGATGCAATGTTGTCATTATTTTCTCAGTACCTCAATTGTACAATGTCTATTTGATATAAGTAGAAGGTAAACAAGCAGCTGAAAGTCACTCCCACACGCTTTATATTGATACATTTTCTCGACTGAAGAGTACTACTATAGTGAAATAAGTAGTATCATTCGGAAACGTGAAAATACGTGGGGTTTTTAGGTGGACACTTACATCTTAGAAGGAGACAAAATTACCGACTAAGATCATCTCATAGAAGTACTGACTAACATACACTGTAAGTTCAAGTGCTAGAATAAATGATATTGCCGAAAATACACATTGAGTTATGAAGAAAACAAAAGACAATTCAGTGAAGAAAAGTTTCTTTATCGATAAAATCTTTTTCAGAGGTTGTACTGTATAGTCATATTTATATTTACCAAAAATGTAGTCTATTACTGAGTAATAGGGGTGACGGTGACATACTGATATAGTTACTCAGAAGTGGCTTTAGAAATAAAAGTTGTTAATTACGTAATACTCAACGGTACAAAGGAAGAAAGGGTTAGAAATTTGATAAGGTTAAAATTGCTATTGAGTGAGAAGAAAAGTAGTTGAGTGTCCATTTAATAAGTGTGAAGAGGGTGAGAAAACGTGCAGAAGAAACATGTGAGAGTGATAATAGTTAGTTAGTTATTAAAGTAAAAGCAAACCAAAAGTAAAATTAAAAATTAAAAAATAATTTTTTTACACGGAACGACTGGTGAAGCACTTAAGACCATGGCACGATAAGAGACTGGACAGACTTTTTCTGTTAACAGAGTTCGAGGTTGTATTGGCGAACTTCCAACGCCTCCACTATACACAAATGCCTAAACCTAACGCCCTTTGTACCATTTGGCCTCACCTTGTAGATAATCTGGAAAGACGACTCTGGTTGAACCACGTGGCTTGAGTTGACGAAGTGCTGGAGAATTGAGCTGGTAATCCTCTTGCAATGTCCTTTTTCTAACCAAGCCGGATAATTTTTAGAGATGCATTTGGGAAGTGTGTCCTTTGTGTGACTAGAATAACTAGCTCCACACGAGCAGGTGAATTTATAAAAACACATTGAAGTGACCCAAAGCGGTAGTTAATCTTTCACATATCTCTTGATCATTTGCCGGCTGTAGAAATTGATCCGTAACTCAGCCTTAAAGAAGGCTTTCCTCAGTGATCTGCATAAGCGATTCTTCAAGATCTCAGCTGTGGTATCAACTTTAAATTCAACGTTCATAAAAAGCAGCTTATTCGGCACCGTCTTGGTTCTTTCAGGCTTCTGATTTAATTTCATGTTTTTCTCAATGAATCTTGGAGGATATCCATTTTTTATAAGGACTCGTCTGAGTCCCTCCAGGTCCCAGCCGAGTATATCACTGGAACACATCTTTCCTATTCTTGAGGATAAGGAGTGGATCAGATTTCCCTTTCTTCTCAAATGAACGCAACTATGAAAATTCGTGTACTGACCATTCCATGTTGGTTTCCTGTAGATCGATTTTCGAAGAGCACCATCAGATCTCCTTTTTAGAAAAAACATCCAATGAATGGAATTCTGAGTTCATTTCTGATTCCGACGTGAACAGGACGGCATTATTGCAGCTGCTGAACTATTTAGTTATCATTTCGATGTCGGTATTCTCATCACATATGATGAAAGTATCATCCATGTATCTTTGATACATATGGAAACTATCAATAGTGGCTCGTAACGTACTATTCTCTAGACTTAACAAGAAGCAGTCTTCAAGTAAAGGACCCAATGGTGACCCCCTTGCCACTCCATCTCTTTGTCTATAAAGCGTGTTATTGGATTTGAACTGAACATTAAAAGTGACCTCAATAGTAGTTCCTTCAAGTAGTGAATCGGAACACCCACGTCTACATTATTATCCTCAATGTGCGTCGGTGGCACAGTGGTTAGGACTCTCGCTGACCATGCACATGGTCCGGGGTTCGATCCCGTGCCGGCGCACACCCGATATCTATGGTCGGCCTGAATTCGGGCTACCGATATCCATGCTGAAAATTCCATACTTGTACTGAAAATACAGTGTGGAATCAAGCTGTAAATCAAAATATAAAAAAATATACAAATAAAGCAAATAGTTCCAGTGAGAGGGACATTGGTGAAAAGGGACGTAACATCCATGAATATCATTTTCTTCTCGGATACATTAGCATCACTTATTGAATCGACGAATTCAAATGAATCTAAAATGCTATGCTGACAGAGATTATTTCTGATAGGTAGGAGGATGTCTGCGAGCCATTCGGCAGTGGCATGATATGGAGAATTTGTCATATCCAAGATTGGACGTAGTGGTACCTTCTCTTTATGCACTTTCAGTAGACCATATAACCGGGGAATCACGGAACCTGAGGGTCGTATTTGCTCAAATAATTCAGAGCTGATAATTGACTCGTTATTCTTCTTCAGCATTTGTGTTATCTTACCTTCAATTTGTTCCGTTTAGTCTTTCTGGTTACTTTCTTTTGAAAATTTGTTTTCATCTAACATGACGGATAACATTTTATTGACGTAGTCTTGGCGATTTGTCAGGACAATGCCAGCACCTTTATCGGGGCGGGTCAGAACCAAGTCTTTATCCCTTGAAATATCACATAGTTGCTTTTTCTGCTCAGCTGAAATCAATCGTTTGACATTTGGTTTTGTAATGATATACTCATGGCAGCTATTCAGTACTGTAGACTTGAATCGCTCAAAAGATCTGTTGGACACTAGGAGAAGGTAATTTGTCTGGTGGCCCGCTGTTTATCCAGGTCACTGGAATTTGTCGAAATATCACAGAATCTTGGACCTTACGGCAAATGATATTAGGCGCAGCGAAAACTGAATGGACATGAATCTCTGTATGGAATTAATCTTTGTAGCGCTTGGCAGTTATCTGAAAACGTTGTTTATAACCTTTAATTAAACCGGTGTTCTCTGTGAGACTGAAAGCTTTGTTATTCAGTGATGTATTTTGATACTTTCTCAGTTAATTGTTGAAACCATAAACTACATTATTATTATTATTATATCCTTTAATTCCTAGAGGAACATAGGGCTTCAGCCGTGCGTCTTCATTGAGTTCGGTTCTCTGCTAGAGTCTTCACCTGACGCCATGTCTGCCCACACTACATTGGGTTCTTCTGAATGATGTGCACTTATCTCTAACCAGATAGCAACTAATGCAAGCAAGTTGTTCTACAGATATCCACAAATGTTGTTCTCCCTTATGCGGAGTAGTTTTCTGAGTCAACCACTTCCTTGAAATATGACGAAGATATATTGCTACGTATTTTCAATTCAATCGATGGATACACTTGCCAAAAACTAAACCAGGAAGAAGAATATTATATCTGGATTCCATCGAAGTGTGATCAATCATAAGTTCTTTGTGAGGCCGTTTAAATATCCTCTGATAGCTTAGCAAATAAAAATTGAATCAAACGTAATTCCGCTTCAGTATCTGAGTAATACTGAAGAGTATAATTATTTACTAAACCTCACTTACTGAATAAACTGATTAGAATTTCGCACAAAAGTCAAGCACCTCACAGAAAACCAGATATTCATTATAGGGTTAGAGGAAGATTAGATCATCATAACTAAATTCTACCGAGTAGAATATCAGTGCATGTTATTATTTCAACTAATCCTTTGCATTTCAAGCTGTCTGCAACTGAAGACAAGTCTGGAAATAAAGTGTTAACATTTTATTCAGCAAATCTGGTTCTACTTGCTTTCATGAACATGACCATGGAGATGTTTTCTATGACTATCAATTGGTCGAAATAAATTGGAGAGTATATTTATTGTGTACAGATATATATTATTCATTACGTTTAATCCTTGTGTCTGCTTAAACAACATTTCTTTCAAACTATTAAGTATAGACGAAATTTTCAGATTATACAGGGAGATTGAGTATTGTGTATTTTGTTCACACCTGGCGTATTTAACTCCTCGTACTGATCGTCACAGAAATGTAGATATCTTAGATTTGTGATATGTGAGTTTCCCAGATGAATTCTGCATCGAGTGAATAAAACGTGAACTCTTAGGATGATTGAACTTAGCCCTGTAGATAACTGTCAATGCTGCTGAATATTGAATCGTTCGTTTGTTTGTTTGGTGAACTGCTCTACGTATTGGCGGGAGACAAGAAAGAAGGCTGTCTTTGCTTAATCGTGTAGTGGTTGGCAGAAGATTGGAGAAATACGATCAGAAATACTGTTGTACATTATACTGACATTTATCTACAGTCTTTCGCACTGATGAGCCAATTCAAATATGTTTCATTAGTGCTTGAAGAAGAAGTAGTCGTGTTGCCCAACCGTCTTCTCTTCTTCTGTGTCGGCTACAATGCATAGTGACTTGCGTATTAGGCTTGGTCTTCTGAAACCAGCGATATGTGCAGAATCTCTGAGATCCGGACATTTTACAATAATATTAAACTATCAATCATGTGCGGCCGAATGATCTGACTCGGATTGGTGTTCACAAGTGGAAAACCTCGTCATCCTAATCTCACCCTTCACCAACTGAACCGCGTAGTGTTCAGCTATGTGTTTTCAGAGAACATGCCCACAACGTCCAATGTATTGATGAGAAATCCGTTAGGTATGACACGATCAAATTACTGCGGCACTCTAACAAATAGTTCCCATTAGCTTCTGTTCTCCTTTCTTTGTTACTATTATATTGTTGCTCACATATTCTATTACACACTAATTTTATATTTCATATCCTGTGGTGCAGTGTTTAAAATGTAAATGCAATGCTGTTCTTTTTTATTTCTTTTATTTTTCTTTTTTCCTTTTTGTTGTTGTTGCTTTTCGTTTTTAAAATCTCATAAAAATTTATGAGGTAATTAGATGCAATATTGTAATGCAGGCTGAAAATTCCATACCTGTACCACAAATAATGTTTGGAATAAAGCTGTTATTATTATTGTTATTAGTCAATTCCACAGGAGTGTGTAAAAGAGTAGCTGGATGTAGAAGTGGACGTGAGCGGTAGTTTATTCATGACTCACTGTTGAATCATACTTCGACTGGAGAATACTAGATGTGAGTCAGAAGCGTATAAATAGCACTCAATAAACTTTGAGAGACGACTTTTGATCACTGCAGGAATGATGTCATCTTTGAATGACGAACTCATAAATAGTGTCTTCTTTGGCACCATGATTTGGTTGGGGGCTATTTCTTGCCTAACACTTCTCTATGTGAGCCTTCTAGGAGAATATTGGACGAAGGTTTTCCACTTCTTTGTCGACCGTATCTGGAGGAAGGATTTTCATGATTGAATTCGGTGCACTGGTCTGTGGAGGTTTGCTTTCAGTCAGTCGACCTCTTCCAATAAGTCACCCTCTTGTATAACATCGAATAAGTGAAATGTGACTTTTCTTCGACAGTGGGCATCCTAGGTGGGTGATAGCCGTTATATCTTCTGATGAGGTCAGCAGTCGAACAGTTGTCATTACAAACAGAAGTACCACCCGTATATGTAATTGGGCATAATCTCTAGTTCATGACCACGACTGGTTGGTCCACAGTTTGGGATGTGTTCTGCCTACTTTATATTAGCAAGTGGGAAATATCATCGCACCTCACACATTGCACATGAAAATTCTGCTTTCAGGCAACTTCCTTCTAACTAGCTGATTCCACCAACCCAACTGTCTAATGATAAACACAAGTTGAGGCGAGTGGGAATTCGTATTTACACAGATGAGGCAATATCATTTCTTATAACACAATTCTGATTTGCAACATAGTAATTGTTTTACAAACGATAGGGTGTATTCGTTTTCTGTCAGCCTAAATATTAGTCACAGTCATCACAGAGGGAAGTTCCATTGCTCCATGTCCTCACTAAATGTTCCATCCACTTGTCACTGTTGATATTCAGCACCTTGACTGTACACCGGAATTACCGCTAGCAGGCAGAGTACTGCTTAACCGATATCCATGCATTTCCTGCTGTGAGTGGTAAGATGTCTTCCGAAACTACCAATTCAAGGAATCATTCCGTCTCCTATCAGTATCATTCGCTGCAACATTCATATGATTTATTGTTACGAAGATATTCTGAATGTTCTACACTATTCATGTAGGACACACTGACTGACACAAGTTAGAATGGGAAGACTTCTAAAATTGGTGATATTTAGTTCTCGAATGTGTTGATGCGTAGATTATCCCCATGCAACACTCACTGTTTATCTGTCTGCATTCCTCCCGATACGATTTCAGTGTGTAATCAGACTTAATCAGAATTGTCTCAGTAATTTAGTGATGTCATTCGCCGTGAAGTTTAGTAGTCCATAAATGTTTCATCACAACCAGTCACTGTTTACTGGTCGACATCCAGGGAATAACACGGTCGAATGACAGCTGTGTGGAATATAAGTCATACAGCGGCGGTCATCGCAACATGGTGATAACAAGTCTTTGTGCCTAAAGTAGTCTCTTGCGTATAACTCACAAGAAGCATTTCTCGTTATCAATGATCAGTCAGACTCTATATATGGTTCCTAAAGAATATGTCCCCATTGTTACCTACCTACACAACTGCTCCTTATGTTCTTCCAGTCAGAACAACCTTCAGCATCATAGACTGACTCATTCAATGAAGTCTTCTCTAACCTGTTCAATATTACAATGAAAATAAATAAACGTAAGCATGAATCTGTATATTCGACCTACATGTTCCTTTATATGTATTTATACGTTTATTGATATAGGTGAGCTAGTGAAGCACACAGTAACGACAAACTCGTAAACTCAAATGAAACAGGAAAATGTTTGAACATAAACAAACTTTTGCGTCAGTATTCCGTATTCTTTTGATGTAAGTACTCTCAATAAATCTTTTATTTATTCTCTCACAAATGCCATGCTTCCCAGTATCACTAGTGTTAATAATAGCCCCTTTCTAGGTTTTAACACAGATGATGTTCAAAAGTGCCTCAAATCTCTGAACCTTTCCCAGAGCTTAGGTCCAGATCATGTACCTAGTATTATTTTCAAAAAATGTTCTGATATTCTATATTACCCTCTCACTGATCTGTTTAACAAATCTTTTTCCAGTAATATTATGCCTGCCGTTTGGAAAGACATTAAAGTTGTACCCATACCTAAATCGTCTACTGGAGCATGTGTCAAATTTAGACCCATTGCTATTACCTCTCCTTTTTTGAAAACTATGGAGAAACTACTTTTACTTAGTCTTGTACCCTCGCTTAAATCCTTTATTGACCGAAAACAATTTGCCTATAAGCACAGTAGAAGCACTTTAGATGCAGCTGCCGTCTTATAGCATAACATTGCTTCCAGTCTAGACAAGGGGGCTAAATGTGTTCGTTGTGCCTTCCTAGACTATACATCTGCTTTTGACTCGGTCCCTAGGGACATCTCATTAAATAAACTTGCTGCAAGTCAAACGGAATGTTGGGCTGTTAACTGTTTACATTCCTATTTCTCAGAAAGAAAGCAGTACGCCGTGCATAAAGGGAGGTCTTCCACTTCATTGCCTACTGAAGCTGGTGTCCCTCAAGGCGCTGTCCTTTCTCCTTTTCTTTTTTCTTTCTTCTTACATGACTTGCCTCAGTCTGATGAAATAAACTTTGTGAAGTACGCTGATGATTTAACTGTTTCAATGGCTGTTAACTCCCAACTAGATTGTACCAAAATAAATAGCTTTCCGTCGGGAGTCAGTAAATGGTCTGAGTCTAACGGTCTTAAACTGAATCCTTCTAAATGTCAAACTGTTAATTTCAGCTTAAGATGTAAACGACGGTTAAAAGAAGCCGTCCATTCTCATGATGGTTGTATGATTGATGACAATGATATAGGAATTAAATCAGAAATTAAGTATCTTGGACTTATTCTCTCTTCTGATCTCTCCTGATCTTCCCATGTCTCAGCGATCTCCAGTAAAATATTCCGCCTGACATTTTACATTCAGAAGTTAAGGCACTCGGGTATAACTCAACCCCTCCTCTTACAGTTCATAAATTCTTGCATCCTACCTATTCTTCTTTATTGTTCACCCTCATTCTTTCCTGGTTTGCTTAAAAGGGACTTTGTCACAATTCATAGAATGCTGAAGACTGTCAGCAGAGTGAGTGGTGTCCCAGTGGACCACACAGTTAACGTCGTCGTTGATAGGCACTTGACTTCGTGCAGTAAATTTGCTAAAGGGATTTTGTCTGACTTGGAGCATCCACTTCACCCTCAGCTTTCACCTTGCATCTCCTCAGGTAGAACAAGAAGTAACTTCAGAAAACTGTATGCTCGCACGTCTAAGTATAAAAATTCTATGAAACCATACTTGGCACGTATTTTATGTGATGAAAATAGCGTCAGGCAAGAATTGACTAATCTTTTTTCATCTAGTAAATAAACAATCTCCTCCATCCATCTTTATATACCTTCAAGTTTTACTTTTATTATTTCTATTATACTTATGGTCCTGTTGCTTATTTGTTTTTACTTTCATAACTGCAAACACCAACTTATCTCTATGAATGCTGTAATCTTTGTTTTTTCCCTCACCATATCATGTAAAGAGAACATTATATTCAATATTTTTAATCATGCAAGGAATTGTATACCGCATTGACAATACTGTGTGAAACAAGCCCACGGCAATTTCCACTTGTATTATTATCATTACCTTAGCTGCTATCATTATTATTATTTCCATTTTATATGCTGCATGTTTCTTTTTGACATTACCCCTATTGTAAATGTGGAAAAATTTTCTGTGATTAATTTTATTTATAATTTAAGGAAATTAGATGCAATATTGTGATTAATGCTGAAAATTCCATTCTGTATCACAAGTACTGTTTTTGGAATAAAGTAAATCATTATTATTATTATTATTATTATTATTATTATTATCGGTATCAACACTTCTATCAGGTTGACAGGCGTCGATTTCTATGCAAAATGCACACATGTAGAATGAATGCAAAACATGTTCAAAAGATTTCATTCTTGAAAATTACATTTTGGACTTGGTGTGGTGAACACAGAACAAACAGTCTCTTACAGGATCTTGTGATGTTTCTTTATTGAAAATAAACTATCGATTGCTGAGATAAATTAGAGGTCACAGTCTTTTCCACCAACACCTTGGTAGACATAATTGTTATGACATTGTAGAGAGTGAATGCTGAATGACTGTTAAGTGAAACAGTGTCGAAGTACAATGGCACTAGAAGTAAGCGAATGAATGAAGGTACACACCAATGAGAAGAAGAATAAGAAGAACATGAGAGAGGAGTCAAAATTTTGTAAGGTATTAGAAATAACAATGAAAATAATAAAGGCAAAATGTGCTCTAAACAAAAAATACATAACTTTGAAGAACAACTACTTCATACTGGCAATGAGTATATGAGAAATGTGAAAGGCATTTATTAAGTCTGCAGAATTCACGAGTTGTTCAGTAGTTGTATTCCGAAAGAGAACAACAAGACGTAATAATCTCTGTGTTGCTTTCGCGGCAGTTAATTCGACGTCCCATCCGCTTCATTCAGTTGTCTCCGTCGGAACTCTGCTTCTCGTCGCATAGCTGCTTCCACAGCCTTCTGTCGAGCGTCGGTCGACTGAAGAGAAAAAGAATGAGAGATTACTTCAGAAAACAACTTCAATTTCACTTCGATGATGAATCACTCAAAATATTTTCTGTTGTACAAACTAATTTCTTATTCTGGATAGGCATGTTAATAAGGTTCTACCCCCTTTTCGAATAATAGATTTCATGTCTTCTCTGACTTCTGAGTTCTAGCATATGGTCTCAAAATATCCCCGTTCTAGGGAGACTACATTTTATAATCAAACACATGGAATATTTACAACGTTCTTCACGACTTCACTCTCAGTGTGTTAGTCATAATGAACAACATGTGATCGATAGATGTGTGAAACTTAGACATTGGGGTAGTATGTAATTGCGTATTAATCAGTCTGTATCACACAGACACAGTGAGAAAGCATTATTTACTGGATGATACCTTCATGTGGTTGGATTCTCTGAGCTGGGTGGCTGAATCGCAGTGCTCTCGTTATCCTTCTAAACAACACAGTCGGATATTTCGAACACAAATTACTGTTCGTATTCAAATCACTAGTAACTACACAACCTCCAGACTCGAGTTTTCTAGTTGTCTTGCTTCCTCTGTATTCACTATATGGGTGGTAGAATTCTGAAGATGTTCGAAACAGCTTTGGAATCGCCACTATTGCACTTATTCTCATCTGAATCGATTAATTAGACTTCAATTTTCAATCCCTCACTCTTTATTCCATTACACTTGATTTGACGACTGTCACTTTGTCGCATCTCATCATATGTTTGTGTGTAACTGCACGCTATTCGAGATTCTGTCTAGATTTCTTATCTTATTACGAGCTACTTGTTCAAATGCGGCTACGCTTTCTAACAGCGCCAAACTAGGTGACTCCTCAGTGTATTAGATAGACTAGATTAATTTGCCTAATTGGATCCGTGGTATATTTTAACTGGGACAATTTGTTTTGTGTGAGTTCTGTTAGCTTGAATGTCATTTTTATCGTCACCTTGTTAGAATTCCACTCAGGGTCTCAGAGTTTCCCTCTTCGTGTGACGACAATATCTATGTTTTACAGTCCATGATTTTGGTGTTGTCGTCTTGCTATATGTCTTCGTCACTCATGTCGTCCTTATTGTTCGCGTTATCTTTATCTCCTCACTTTCCTACACACTTCCTTACCAATAAATTTAGGGGTGGTTATCAAGCAATACAGCTTCTCTCAAATGTGTCACTTCCCACTGTCTACTTTCTCTGACACCGTTTCGTTGTTTTGTCCTGCAACTTACAAGTTTCACTACGCCTACAAGAACTGTCAAAGGCATTTCCTGATACCTGTAGTCACAATTTTGTTGACCTCCCGTGTTAACGTGGTGGATAGAGATGAATAACTACATCGTGGACTTGTGTGTATGTGCAATACAAACAGACTACATGCATCGAGAGCCTGAGATGACGGAGAACTGAAGACAACAGGGTGGAATGTAAGTGTGAATTTGAAGCCCTACATTCCACACGGAACTGAGGCAGTAATAATGAAATAAGAAATAAGGGCTATTGAACAAACCTCATTAACTCTATCACAACGTTTCGTGTTCACTTGTGGATTGTATTGATTTGATGTCAGCTGAATTCGACTACTCCCAGTGTCTTGAGACCAAACAATTTCTGGTATATGCGATGCGGTGGTCGACTGAACGAAACTCGATTCCAATACATCGCCTTGATTTCGTCTACTGGATGGAGTATTTGTATGACAACTAGTAGAAGACACTGTCGCAGGAACAGTACTGGTAGCTGATCTAGTTGTGGCAGTTGTGGTAGTGGAGGTCGCGCAAGAAGCAGGAGAAGGTTTAACTCGTTGACGAAGATTACGACTGGCCGACGTGTCAGAGGAACTCGGACCAACAGTATTACGAGTTGTCATTTGGCTCCGATTAGTAGAATTGGCAGTAGTGGAAGTACTTGTGATGGTTGAACTCTGTCCTGAGGTCGTTGTACGATTCTGTCAATGGCATTAAAACAAACAATTCTCGTTAGAAAATTAACAGTTAATTTACACATAGACATCAACAATCTATCGATACCTAATCATAAACGTTTTTCTAGTGAGTAATGCACCTCTTCATGGCTGAATTACGTTTCACATACTAGTCGACAGACGACAATGTCTACGAGTCATCATATGCTAATTAGGCAGCACAAATCTAAAACTATTCATCGACAAACATTATGTATATGCATATTGTTCGGGAAAATACAAACGTTGATGCCACCAACATAGTCTCTGTGATCAAGTATGGCAAGCCATACCTCTTTGCAGATGATCTCAAGATAGTATATGATTACGGGTACGATGATAAGAGAGTCGAAAGCAAAATCCAACATGACTTAAACAATCTAGGCGATTGGAGCGAATAGTGGCAACTGACTTTCAACCCACACAAGGTGGCATTTAAACCTACAAACTCACTCAGGGACAAGCTCTGTAGGTTAAAGGACCCAGTCGACCCAATTAGACAAAATAATATAATTTACAAAATACCCTGCAATGACTGTGAGGTCAACTACATAGGTCAAACTAGTAGGTCACGGGTAGTCAGAGTGTCAGAACATAAGAATTTAGCTAAGGTAAGAATGGTTGACCCATAGAAGATAAGTAATTTAGAAAAAAGCTCGGCAATTGCAATGCATGCATTAACACACAACCACACAATAGGGTGGGAGAGGGTTAAAATTCTAAAAAGTAATCTAGGTAGGTGGAGAGAGAGGTTGATTACTGAATCCTTGTTCATCGAATCTACACCCAACACATGCAATAGGAATGAATCATCACTCATACCTGAAATATGGAAGATAATACTACGAATCAAATCAAGTGAAAATCAAGTGAAAAACAATGGAACTATATAAATGAATTTAGGAAGTCGTGTGATTAACTTGATATGATTATGAGCAATAAATTGTGCTCGAAACGTCATCAGTAAATATTACTGTATAACACTGTGAGACTCTATCAAAATAAAATTTACCCATAATGGAATTACACTCTACCACAGTGCCCAAGTTTTATTCTTATATCAATGATACTCAGATCTAACCTTTTCTGATCATGCAAATAAGGTTGTATCCGACTGTAGACGACTTATTGGCTTTGTGCTGCGTAACTTCTACACCCAAGAAGCAAGATTAGCTATGTATAGAACGTGTATCCGCCCCAAACTTGAATATTGTGCTCTCCTGTATAGTAACCTAAGGTCTGCAGACCGAAAAAAAATCGAAAGTGTTCAGAGATTCCTAACGAAACGCATAATAGGGTTTGACCAACCAGTGGAATATGTTGACAGGTGTATGCGTCTGAATTGAGAACCTCTGTGGTTAAGGAGAGTGAAGTGCAACTTATTTCTACTATTCAAAGTCATAAGAAAACACTGTTATAGTAACTCATCCATAACGTGGGAAAATATTAAATCATATCAGCTGCGAAACCACAACTACCTTGTCAAGGTGGCTACCTACAAAAAATCCATTAGGGCAAACTTTTTCACCATTAAATATTGCACTCTTTGGAACCAACTACCATCTGAAATTAGATGTTGTGAAAACCCCAATGGGTTCAAACGGAGCCTAGAGAGACACATTAACATGTCCACCCTAGCTTGTCTAAAAGACCACAAATGTTAGTAAAATGGTAAGTAAAAGCCGGTCCAGTCTTCAGCTCAGTTAGTTACATATAACTCGACTCTACTACTTACGCAGCGAACGTTTAACTAATTTACTGATTTTCCTTTCTGTATAGACTTCAATAAGTTATGTTAATATAATTACTTCTAGAAACAACTATATTAGCAACCACACCTTTTAATATTTTACATATGTATATACAGTTAATAATACAATGCTATTATTTGTGTCTGAATGACTTTACTCAGCCAATAACCACCTTTTCCCATACACCTTCCTAAAACGTATAATCTTTATAATATTTCGCAGTATTTTTAACATTATATAAGTTGAAGGGTTACTTTGCAATATCTAATGCGCACCGTATGAAAATCGGTCATGAAAAATTTAGCATAACTAGCTCTGTTAACCGGCTGTTTTCTTCAGGATCATTATACATAATTTTATCACTAATTGTTCCACTACACTTTTTACTCTGCTAAATAGACTTCAACTTAGTTGCTGTAATACTAGCTACTTCCATACTTCATACTTCTTAAACACAATTTCCTAGGCGTCTGCTACAAATATATTATTAATATTAGTAGTACTATTTTTTGAGTTGAAATGACTATCTTCAGTCAACAGTTACCCATTTTCATGTAATTTTCTAGAAAATTCATATTGTTGAAATTGTGTAGTATTTTTCCATTATGTAATTGATGAGTCACTTTGCAATGTGTAACGCACACCATATAAAATCGGTCGTGAAAATTCAGCATAACAAATTCTGCTTACCAGTTGCCTTACTCAGAACCACTTTACATAACTTTATCACTAATTGTTCCACTACTCATATCACTCTGCTGAATAGAATATAACTTAGTTACTCTAATATTAGCTATTTTTATACTTCATAACTCTTAAGGGAAACCTAATTTCTTAGTCTTTTGTAGTAATCCACTTGTTCACTAGTATGATGATAATACTGCTAACAATGTCCTCTGGTATTATTGTGCCATGTGACCTAATGGGAAGCACTTGTCATGAAAGCTGTTAATGTGCAGCATACTGTATGATTGGGACGGAGTCAAAGCAATCCAATATTACAACTGCAGTCATTGTAAAAGGTCTCAGAGCTTAATGTCAAAAAAGGAGGGAGGGTGGCGCATGCTGATCAGCAGATTTGGTAGTGGTCACAAATGTGAATCACTCCGATCTGTAGGACAGCAACATGCATTATTTTGGCAGCTCGAGAATTAAACATGAGTTTAGATACTGAAAGTATAAAAAAATTGACTTTATAAAAAAATTTTAAAAAAAACAAACTAAAACAATAATGACTGTACAGTTTTAGCTTGTAAAAAAATAATGCTTTCGCTCCTAACATCTACAAGCCTGCTCAGTTTCTTGTCAAGATGCTATCCCATGGGCCATACACAAGTTCACCAGACATCCTACAGGTCACCATATTCAACAGGTTCTAATCCTTCTAGCCACTTCTCTCTAAAATGTCACTTATATACTTCACGATAATCCTTCTACCTAATTACTATTATACTCTATTTTATCTCAACTTCCTAGGCCTTTAGTAAAGCTGAAATTTACTCTTTTGTTTTTCTTTTTTCTCATTCACACTCTTCTCTCGCATAAAGTTCGGTTGCTCTGATGGTAAAAAAATCATAACAACAGCACTCATGTTTGAGAATAACTTTATTTTCATAGAAAACGTCATAGTTTTCTACGGTAAGACCAATATGGTTAGCATCATACATTGCAAATGTGCACTATCATATCAAGTACTGTATAGCTTATTCTTGTATTTTTCTTGTAAACATACTTCCAATAATGTATTATTCATGATTGCATTTTATACCACTTTGTAGCTGTGCAGGATTTTCTCCTCTTCCTGAAATAGCGTTCAAGCACGTGGTTGTCGCTCAACTTCGATGGAAACCTTCGTGGAAGATTTACAAAATAACAATTATAAGAATCTGTTCCGATTGCTTGTACTATATAATTCAACAATTTGAACTTTTAAAAAAGGTGATAATCTTACTACAACTACGGGTTGAAAACGAAACGAAGTCGATTTTCCTGCGCAACCTGGAGGACTACTGTTTAATTCAATAATGATACGACATGGGTCAGACAATGAGTGTATATATATATATCAAATATTTAGCTGTTCAAACATTATTAACTTGTAGACAATATACTATTTGTCATTATATCATACTTGATCGTGCCTGTAAAAATGGCATGCATTTTCATGTAAATTTATGTTTATATGAAAATATAAATTATTATTATTATAAGTGTACGTTCAGTCATGCAGAGTTATGAGATAACATACCTGTTCCTGAGCACCTGAAGTGGAAGCACACAGTCGTGGACGAACAGATCGTACAGGTGCTGCTGTCGAACTTGTTCCATTGTTTGACTGAGTCCTTAGTCGAAGACGGGCGCGTTCCAGTCGACCCAGTCCAGTACGGATTCCAGCACGACATTTCGGGCATGTCGTCGATTGTTTCAGCCAAATGTCGATGCACTTCATGTGGAACGCATGACCACAAGGAAGATGTCGAAGTCGATCTTTATTTTGATATTCATCTGGATGTAAAATACAGTAGTCAGTTCTATTAAGAAGTACCACATCAAAATAAAACACTTGTAATAATGACATGAATTCAGGAGCTTGGAGTGCTCATAATGCCTCGTGGAATCCCAGAAATCTTATCATCAAATGTGAGTATTCACAGTCAACTGGATATCGACACTGAATAAATGTTTGTGGGGATATACATCTTCACTTCTCACTATAGTCAACATTTAAATTCCCAAGATTTTGTGAACATGTGAAATTCTAAAATCGATGGCGTCGAGTGATTCATTTCACCTCTCAATCACCAGTTAATCGTATTCCATAACTCAGCTGGAATCTGTGTTTGCCTAGGTGCTTATGTTTCAAACTATTCTTTGTCTGTACAAACAATAAGTGTTGTGTAGTATCTGCTGATCTCACTCACAGAGTATGGGGTTAGATCTAGCTGGCTAGTTCGAAGTGGCCCGAGACCACGCATCCAGGATCCGGCTTTTAGCCACCATCAAATGAATTAATCAACCTCATTGATATGTGGACAAGAACATGCGTTACACGCGAAAGTGTCCTTCACCTAGAGTAAACACAGGATATATCGATTTATAATATCAGTTGGTAACAAAGCTTTTTGAGTAGTATATCAGGAGAGGTAATTGGATAAACTGTGAAACTCGGTCAATCACTCCTACGTAATCTGGGAACATCAAGGGATAGTTCTTGTCCAGAGACGATCAAAATTGAAACTGTAATCGCTTGGTTCGCTACCAGCTGATATTCATGTTTGACCATTTAAAGGCATTTTCATGACTATTATGAATACTGCCTAACTATACAGGTTTGAAATGAAGTTACGCAGAGAATTCACTGCCTGCTTATACATAGATTTTCGACATGGAGATCGTTAATCAATGTGTTGTTAAGTAATTTCAACTCAAACTGTTTAATTGATGCAAACTGGGATCAAGATTTGACCGAATAGTTCCACGTAAACTGGGCGCTGAATTAAAAGCAGACATATGTAAGAATCATATTTGCATAAATCTCAGTGGAATTAAAATAGTTAGTTCTAACTTTTCGTCTGATAATCTGGTTCAAATTTCTGTTTAGACATTATCCTTTACCCGACTAAATGATCCCTTTTATCTACTTGAAGTTCTCTTTAGTTTGCTAATTGCTAATTCCTTGTGTAGAAGTTGCGCCTTGAAATTACACTTATTTTATCAAAGATGTTGGAAGTTGATTATATAACCGTACCTGGATCGCCTGTCAAACAGGAATTTTCGACTCGGAATTTCACTGAGCTACACGAAATTAACACAATAGACAAAATAGTTACAAGCTATTTGCGAATGCTGTCGAAATTCAAGAACATGTGCATATTGAACTCCAATCTAATCGCCTTCAAGCCTCTCCATAGGAATAAGCATCACCTTACTTTAGTAGATATGTGAAGTTGGCTGAATTACAGTTATGCATTTATCCAATTTCAATTATTCTAGATGGAATAACAAAGTTGTCTTCAACTTACTCAGACATATCTCACATTCCGCCCGACCCGTCGATGGAGACGACTGTATGGGTTGAATCTCGAAGAGTGTAGCTGATTTCGACTCAGGTTGTAGATAAGCGGTTCCCGGTGACAACAGTGCACTGCCCTGATTTCTACTTATTACCGGAACACACATCGAAGTGTTGGGTGTGCTAGTGAACGAGTTAGCTGCATGTGCTTGATCACTATTGGTCGGTTCATGCCTCTTGACCCTGTATATACTAACTGGCAGTTTTTCTAATTCACTTCTCGTAATGAGTCCAGACGGTCCCGGACGTGTTGGTGGCTCAGGCAACAGTTGTCTACGTGTATTTGAGTCGTACCACTGTAGTCTTGACCTGTTGAATACAACTGGATCATCATTGGTGTGTCTGGAATTAATTCAGTAAGAAGATTTCAAAAATGTTGAATTTGTCTCACTTATCATCGAATAAACGAAAAGGAGATGTAAAACAGCGAATCAAAGGGACTTCCTATCTAGCCGCATGTTTTCACTGAATCCTTTGTGAATCGCTGTTTGTGAATAATGGTGAACATACATCTTATTCGCCAACTACACAAACACAAAGCAGTCTCATTTGCTCAGCATATAACAAACTTCTGATCTACGAACTGCATAAACCGATGATACGTGTCCATTTTCTAATAGTCTAGGTGTATAATAAACTGAAAAGAGGACTAAAATTAGTCAGTATTGAATAGCCTCTGAAATACACCATACATGGCAAATCTCTTTGTGAAAATGCTGAAAAGATGGAGAAGATAGTAGAGTCATCTGGTTAAAAGACAAGAGTGGAATGACGTTGTCTGATTTTACCAAGTGATTTTAAGGCTTGACAGGTTGTTACACAGTTTGTTCTACTCGACCAGAACAATAGGCAAATTAGTGAAATAGTCAAATCTTAAGTAAACTGAAATCTGTGACAACAACTTGAAACCATTTTCACCAATTGTCAACGATTAATCAGGATACAGTCTCTTAACTGTGAATGTCGATTGCTGCTACTTCTGAATCCCCTACTGACTTCAACATCATAACTATGTCCTTCGTGTTACATGTTCACTATACCAACGAGATTCAACAATATTTCAGAGTTTTCTGTTATACATATAATTTCTATGCATAAATGCGCTCAATCAAGACAAATCAGAGAAAATCATTAAAGCATTGTCGTTAAATGACTTTGATGACGTGAAATTTATACGAGGAACCTAATCACCTTTCAATGAAGAAACACTCGACAGAGCCATATAGGTCTGATATAAATAGTGGAGTTCTACTGCATCACAACATTTCCAACAAAATAGCACCAATTACCCTGATCTAAGTAATGCAGTTAATTGTCTCATGTTTATTGTGCACAACACGCTATTTTCAGCTTGCACAGTTCAGTTACACAGTGACAGATTCCATCACATTTTTGCTAAAGCAGAAACGGAGGACTTTGTGGCCCCAGTTATCTTAATTAGTGCGTCACAACCGACATCGCACACAGAGCCAAAACTCCACACCAAATACTTCAAATTATCTGAATTTAAACGCAGCATCATCGCCCGAATCAGTGTTAGGTAAATCTACAAAACTTGATTCAGAAGCTACGGTCGAATAGCTCATTGAAACCTAGAAGATCAGAAATTGTAAGCGTACGGCACAGTAATTCCGAATGTTTCATGTTTTCATAGTGATTTTGATTATCTTCCAAATCATAATTTAAAACTAGTTATGGGGTGGTTTTTAAATCTAAACACATAACTTAACAACAACGTAGAAGAATGTGCATAACATAGTAGGATGTTGAGATGTAACAGCTAGGCTACATATTTCAACGCTGTCTGACAGACCTTCGGAATATTCATCAAACTACCGTAACCAAATGATTCATTTATGGTGACACACAAAATGTGAAGATCTTATTTTGTGTAGAGGGCTGTTTCCGAAATCGTGATTTTTTCTCCAGTTTCCAGATAAGGATAGTCAAGAAGCACAAGTTAATGTGTTGTTCTGTTTATACGATAGCTTCAAGAGTGAACTCATGTCTGCACAACGAAACTTCGGAACCTCAGAAATCTTTCGCAGGCTTGATTTCGATTCCAGTGCACAAACTTAAACATAACTGGAGCAATCTCTTTAAATATACAAAAAGTATGATAGTATTATCGTGATGAAATGAGCCAACGCAGTTTAAATTACACGTATTTCCAACTAGTGTAGAGTTTCGAGCGTTATTCCGTGTAAGAGGACATCCTGTGGACTATTTGCATACACTTTCATTGGCTAGGCTGTAAGACACAACAGACGGGATTAGAATGCAAAACTCGTCCACCTCATAAACAAGGAGACTTTTCCTTTAAATATCTGATGACACATTTCAACTAAGATTTATGCCACCCCTTAAACATAAAACAACAACTATTTCTCGTATGAGCAGAAGACCACTTCAGTGAATTGCTGTGCAGGATATGAAAGTAAAGTCAGGCTAATATAGACAAACGTGATTCGGTTTATACTCCTGTGACATACTGATATGCTCACACTATTGCAAATAGTCAAACCTTCAATATTGTATGTAGAACCACACTTAACGTTTATGAGGTGTGAATATTCTGACCTGTGTGAAACAGATGCTCAAAGCAAATAACAGTTAAGAGAAACTTTGAGGAGTATTATTTGTCGAAAACAAACGAATCGAATTTCAAAAGCTTATTATCTATGTGTTCTGTCTTTCAAAGCTTCGAATCTTCTCAGCGACGACAGTAGAAATATTATGATTATTTATTAAACTCAAGGAGAAGCTTCTGTCTGTTCAATCTCGTTCGAGATTTCCTATTTGTAATATCACGTTTCATGTTCATATGTGAAATTAACACCAGCACAGCATAATTTGTGTGAGCACAATCAGAACCACCCTTCTGTTGAAAGCATAAGTGGCAAAACTTCCCAACTCCCTTCCCTCGGGATTCAGGACTTTGTACTGTTTCCTGATATTTTCAGTGGCGTGGTCATTTCGAAATTAATTGGCTTCCTTCTTCATTTTCTGTATCACAACAGCGTTGCCCAATGCTCTTTCAATATTATTTACCTTACACTATGCAGTCTGATAATGACAACCTTTCGACTACATGGAGACACCTCTGTCTTACCTAAATGAGTTACGTGGAACACATTTATCATGTGTCAGGCTGTGAGTGAGACATGTTTTGTCAGGAGTAATGATGCCAACCAGTTGTGCAGATTTAAGCAGCTTCAGCGAGATTCACCGACAAGTCGAGTGCTTACTCCAATGAACCACAAAAATGTATGTGGTATAGCTCTACGATATATAGGAAAACTGAAAATGAAATTCAGTAGTGTGAAATGAGTGTAGTGCTTTGAAAGTGATTACTAACGCAAATGTCAACGAAGCAAAACGTTTCCATCTCTGCCGACATGCACACTTAAAATCAGATTGTAAAAGGTTCACAGGACAACACCAACCTGTTCATACGCTGGTGAGCAAAACTGTCATTCACCACATTTCCACCAAGTGTTACTCGTACGTGGTTTCTCTCATTCGCCACTCTTTGACCAGCTGGGATACGTGAGGCACTTCTAGAGAAATGTTGACAAGACGAAAACACGAAGAAATCATACATTTAGAACTACAGCACGAACTTACAAATACACAATTATGTCTTAAATTAAATACGTGTGGATTGCAATTGTATGTATTGGCGATCTCATTATTTATTCACATGGCATAAATATTTCAAGAGCTAATTGTGGGTATATGTATATTCTTGTGATATCAAAGAAGTGGCATTTAAACACACTTATCAGTAAGATGATTTCAGGCAGTAACCAGAAGTTTATGCTGAAGGGTTTCAAAGTATCAATAATACCACGTGACAAAACTTGTGGCCTACTTCATTGTCACGTAAAGAAGACAGATTTTAAAGAAATTCGAGATCCACGAATTCGGTAACGTCTATTCGTACAACCACAGAATTTCGCTGAATGGAGAAAACAGAATTTCACTAAAGTTCCTGACACAGCTGATTTTAGAGAATTCCCACTGCTATCCACACGTACAATAAAAGAGTGCAGAAATCATCAGTCAACCGGCTTTTTCTCTTCTAAAATTTGCCGAGTAAGGGTTATGTCGCAAAATATATCACAATTCCTGTTAGCATAGGGGTTTTGTATTACTTTAAAGACTTATTGAAAGGAACCTTTCACGGAGAGATTACCAGTAATCACTGCCTCTTGTTGTAATATAAACAGCGGACGTTTCCTAATTCATTGGAAGACCGCCGTAATTTGCATAAAATATAGTGTGCAAAAGAGTAACCCGAAGTGTGGTGAGAGTATTTCAAACATTGTGTTTTGCATTAGGATAACAGCCTACTTCTCTGTCAACGAAACCATTTATTCCAATGACTTTGGATAGCAAATTAGTGGAACTGAGAAGAGTAAATAAGAATCTGATGTCAATCGGGTGTATTTCAGGCGAAGGTCCAGCTTCGAGGTCAACACAGATATTAGAAATAGGAATAATGTATCCGATTTAATTATTTCATTCTTCTTACCCGTCAGTTATCTCTAGGCTCCTCAGAATTCTAAAGGGTAAAGATCGAACTACTTGGCTTTCTATGTACAAAGCCGCTTAACAATGCTACATCTGATTTTGTATGGGCTTGAAAGTTCCACCGAAGTAGCATTGAACTGTCAGACTGAAATTTGTGAATCAGTTGCTCTAGTGATTCAAATGGGAAACGAATTTAATGATGCTCAGAGACTTTTGGTTACTACTGAGCGCCGCCAGGGAAATATTCCCATAGCTTTCACACAAACAGATTAAGGAATGCAATAGTGCAGTCTCTTGGAAGAGTAAGGTCGTTACATCTCCTCAATATGAAAACTAAGATGGTGAGAGACGGATTTTGTGGCTGCTATGACTAAGAACTTTAATACAAGCAGAATATAAATCTAGTTTTAATGGTGTATTGTAACCAGGTAACTGCTTTCATCAGAATTACTACTGGCCTGTGGCGCTTACTACCTGTCAATAAAGAAATATGACCTCGACTTTCGTCTCAAGACACAGTTCAAATAATGGATTCATCATGCCGGGAAATACATAGCGACCTAGTGTTAGTAGAAGGAAAGCATTCTATATATTCTCCTATTTTGAAAATGAGCAAGCGTCAACCACCAGAATGAAAGAGAGCTTAGCACCCGGAAGGAAGGACTGCTTAATACAGTAAGAGGTATTCTGTTTCATTTCAACATGTTTTGTAAGTAGGTTTCACAGAGATGACTGCTTTTGACGACGTTTCTTATGAACAGGCTGCAGCATGTCCGATTATGATGCTTAGACACATTCACCGATAGATGAATTCAGCATTTAATCATTGAGGAAACAGCAGTATTTAAAAAAACCTTATCCCTACTTCTAGGTACTAAGTGAAGTAGAATTTACATGTGTAAAGATTCCAAATGGATCGTGAAATGCATGAGTTTATAAAAAGATTAAACTCAATCCACATTCATATTAAAATATAGTTGTATAGTTACCTATGATGAGAAGGGTACAACTGTCTTGGGTGTATTGCTGCGTCAAACATTTCTCGTGCCATTCTCTTAAATTCATTGTGCACCTGCTGGAATGCTCTCTCATGGGACGCTATAGTCTCAATGATGTTCGAGTCGCTAAATAGGGAATTCGAAATAAGATTTGACGGGAAAAAGTTAGAAAACAGGTCGTCACTGAACATTGTTATTCTGTTAAACAGACATTGGTCATTTTCAAACTATGCGGTATGTACATTGCAACAGTTGTTATGCAAAGTGATGATAGTGAATGCATTATATGTGAAACTTCCCTATTTACCATTTTTTAGAAGATTTTTCAGAATATGTGATTGTAGTCTTGAAAATCATGAAATAGCGACCACATCAGACAAATGTGATTAATATATTTTCAATATGTTGTCAAACTTATGGTTATGTTATTCGATTTCAAAAAAGACCTGACGAATGTCTCTAGTAAAAAGTGACGTCCACATCAGCGGCCCAATGTCTTATTGATGTTAGTTGATGGTTATCTCACTCCTAATGCTTTTTAGCTTTTGAATGTAGACCATTCCCCTTACTAGATATGTTCACTGTATGTTAAAATAATGCTAAGGATCTTAGCAGAAATCTTGCACTAAATATGTATCTGACTGCATTATGGAAATCATTTGCCGAGGAGCAAGCCGACTGTGTTACAAGCAATGAACTCATTATTCACAATTCATATTGCCACATGAATAACAATCAGTGAATCTTGAGACAGTGAAATTTATCACGTGCCAAGCTACAGAGTATTTCTCAGATGCATTGTTTGATCATCAAATAAAATAAACAACAAAGAGCCACGTAAATGTACAACAATATGCAGCTGTTTTACTTTAAATGTTATGAATATCTTGTGCGTGTATATAGGTAGCCAAAACGGGTCATGCCGACCACCTTGCAGAACGGTATCAGAAACATTAGATAACTTTTAAGGCAAATCCTGTCATCCAGCTCTTTATGCCATTAATCTATCTTCTGCTTTGTCATTAATCTATTTTATTGTAATTAACGATGACGTGAAATTGTCTTCGAGTCATCATGTTGTTTAGAAATTATCTCATTTGAAATACAAAAATAATTGTTTTAATTTTTAAACCGATACAATGCACAGAAACACAACGGTGGAAATAAACACTTAAATCGCTTAAGTTTCAACACCTTGTCACATCATGATGTGGATAGGCAGACCATGTTTAGTTCCATCTGCCAACTTTTACTGATGAATTAAGTGAATCAACATGCGCACACCAGTCATTGACTGACAACTAATTCAGGCAAATACTTTACAGATGTCACCTTTCCTGCAAAGTTTTGGTAAAAAGATATGACATGACTTACTTCCTCAAATGGCAAGATTCGTTCCTAAGTATTTCCGGGCTTTCTGCGTTGAGTCTTCTTCTCTAAGCGGCACTTATTCCTGGATTTTGCTTCACTTGTACACATTGAATGTATTCTTGGCAGTAACTACCCGAAAGATATCTGGACATAAGCGGGTTATAGAATTGTGGTCACTTTCACCTGTGGGTTGAAAGGTTATATGTCCGCAAATTAATCATTTTCGAAAGGAATCTTTAGTGTTTATATTAGGCCACATTTCACCACAGTACTTTAGATTCTAGTGTTCTTCTAATATGCTGTGTATAGTGATGCCACGTTTGATTATTACTGGCTCACATAATACAGGTGATACAGACATAACTCTGACTCCTGTAATACATGTGGAAGGTGTTCTATCGGAGTAGACAGAGCTTTCTAACTTAATTTGTTCCGTGAACGAAATACAGTTGCGAACAAATGAACTCAGGTTGGTTAGGTCTACTTGGATGCATACCTGAAACCGCTAATTACAGATACCTTGGGAGCTTACTAACCTAAAACTGTGATACGAAGTCTAGAATAACTCATACTGTCTCGGGAAATGCAAGAGAGTTAGAGGACACTATTAGCTTTAGTTGAGTGAAGTTGTTAAAAGACTAGTATCTAAAAAGAGTGCTACATGGTGCAATATGCCATACGAGGAGCACATACAGTCAGTTCAGCACTCCTTGCTAGAAGCTGCAAACCTCCTAGGTACACGCTGCCAGTGCATCCGGTCAATGAAAAACAGACCTTAAACAGACGTGTCCGATGCTCCTCCGATTTGACAGTTACCCAAAAACCGAACAATTAAGGGAGTCTAAGGACATTTTGGCTACTCTTACGAAATCCAAGAATATGGAAGTGGCCTCAGATAAAACACCTGACCAATGAAAATTAACCAAGAACGTGACGCATAAGAATATGAGCAAGTCCCATGATAAGTTTTATGTCAGTGATGTGTCGAAGGATACTGGGGCACGGGGGGAAACTTTCGTAGTAAAGGGAAAACGACTGACACACTAAAGTGATGTAAACCCTGAAAGGAGCAGTTGCAATGTTAGGAATGTCAACGTTCATGAAGGTTTCCTAGGAAGCCTGCCAACCCCACACATAAAGTAAGTATGGATGTTCCCACCACGGATAACTGGCAACCACTGATAGACCACTCTCCATCCATGGCCACTTCAGAGTTTCTCAGCAGGAGCTGGAAAACATCACGAAACCCAGTGTCTTCCTGCACGCGACTACAAAGATCCCTCATGCTAGGCCTAGCGGACGGAATTTCGTCCTAGAAAAGAGCACTACACACATAACAACGCTAGGTTCTTAAAAGAGGTGGAGCAGGAGAACAGGGTAGCTCTCTTTCGAAATTAGAGACTTAAACCCATGTTTAAATCAAGAGGTGTCAAGAATGCATGTGCACTATAGGAATATTGACTTAGAACTTCTAGAAGTGCTCTTGAGAATTCCTGGCTTGGAAGAATAATTCACTAGTAATAGCTCACTGGCAACCCTAGATATCTTTTACAAGGGAGTCATTTCGTCGGGGGACACAAATAAGCACCTAAAACCTGCTCTAAAGGCAACAACTTTGTTCAAGGATCTAAAATCCAGGTTGAAACTAAGGAAACTGAGAAGGAAATTCCATATATGAGAAGAATTTGATGCATTATATCAGAAACATAGAACTCTAACGTCTTGAAGAGATATAAAGAGACATAAAATGGTGGCACAAACTGATGAAAATAAGATCCTCAGAGCATCTCTAAAACTCAGGAACTTTGCAAGATTCTACATGAACTTTCAAATACTATTAAAGACCACAGTGTGCGCTGCTGACAACATGGAAGTATAATTTACGAAGGTCCTCAGATGATCACTGCACTCTTCAGTAAGTGGTTTTCCGATGGCAGTGATGTGCACAAGTTTTCTGTGAGGACAACCAGCTCTAATACACAAGACACTGGCTCGGCGACCAGGCCGTCAAAATCAAACCATAGTTGTGGAAAGGACAACATATTATGTTTTATGTACAACGAAGGCAGTATGAAAAGAGAAGTCGTGTTACGTAGAATTGTTACCCTTTGACTGAGGACTGGAACCGCCTCGATGTAGTATGGAAAAACAAATACATATTATCTAGGCGTAAAGCAGGAGCCAAAACTGGTGTATAAAACTATAGGCCCATAGGCAAAAACGCCGGTTATATCACGGATCATGGGAATTTCAGTTAAAGACCAAACTTCAAACTACTTGCTGGAACGCAAAATTAGCAACACATGACAATGTGAACTCCTCAAAAGAAAATCATTCGCCACTTGCCATATAGGATTCATTAGTGAAGTCAACTATAGAAGCGATAGGAGAAAACTGGTAGGTATCTTGCATTTTGATATAACAAAGACCTTTGACAGAGTTACAAATGGTCTGCTGGTCAGCAAACGACGCTCACTAGGGATTTGTAGTCCACTCCATAAATGAAGGTAAAATTAATAGCCGTGACAAACACAGATCACAGTGCGACTTAATAATAATTCATATTTCGTATAAACGGGTAAGTTTACAAGAAGTGCATGCCATTTTTACAGAAGGACTTGATAAAAATGAACTGGTGGGGTGACACCACGTGACCAGTATTCAGTGTTGAGAGGTGTGGCTGGCTCTGTCTAAGTTGCAACAGCCTTGAACCTTACCTAGTAATCCGAGGCCATATACCCCGCGAAACTGGACCTGGAGCTGAAATATTCGGTTCCTAATCAGGAATTTCTGCAGGAATGAATCCAGAATTATTCTGTACAAAGTTTATGTTCATCCACTCCCTGATTACTGCATATACTTAGTAGCATACACATAGAGGAGGAACGGAAAGTATGAGAAGTGCGGAGATAATTCACGCTAAATATACTCTGAACCGGAAATGGCACAAACTACTCCACTAGGTGTGAAACCCTATGGCTAGAGACATTATGGCTAAAGCGCTTGCGACTAGACTTGGTACTTGTCTATAAGCCACTAAACAACATTGTTTTTATCTTTTCTAATGGTGCTCAACTTTCAGACGATAATGGTTATAACCTGAGACACTTTAAAGTTATAATGGTCATCGAACAATGTTAAACAGCCACCAGACCAAGGGTATACGTGGTTAGATATGACAAGATATGGAACAGACTACCAACGGAAACGACGCAAGCAAGCTCATTAGTCTTTTTTGAAAAGACAAACAACAGTGCAGGTTCCTGTATGAGAGCTTCAGAAACCATAGGTCGATTTAATGTATGAGCTTGGAGGCTACAATTGTTTTTTTCTTGCCTCTATTCATAATTTAAAACAAAAAGGCGGCAGCCAAGATACCAGACCTGAAACAAACCAGGAGTGTTGTTGGTTTAATGTCTACCTAACACAATAAGTGAAATAAAACCTACACAGGGACAGATTATACAAAACAAGGGTATAACTCACCACGATATAATATGGACAAATATGCGTTTTTTGGACACGATTTACACCCCACCAACTACAGTTGGTCCTTCCGAAAAGAATGCAGTGTTATTCTATCTGTAATGGCGCGAAACTATAATAACCACAATTCCCATAAGAACAACTCGTATTCTTTAACTTTTGAAATACTGGATATAAACTCACTGGTGGTAGAATTCCACGATTCACTACGTCTAACACTAATGCTTAACACATAATGATACTATGCAGAATATCTCGAAATTTTAGAGGAATCAAATCTCATAAGAAATTGAATTTGTGTTAAGAGCTGGCTGCAAGCCGAAATTGTAGACAACAATTTACGCCAGTATTCACGTACCGAATCAGGGCCACGAGAAAAACAATAACGAAGTTTAACTTTGGGGAGATCACCAGCCAATCACGGCGGAGTTAACGTGTGGAAATATGATTCGCAGATATGTGGCTTGATTTTCTGAGAAGCGGCACAAAGAGATGACGGAATAACCTTCAGCAAGAAAACAACCAATCAGAAGACATTGTTTCTCCGCTAACAATAATGTACATAAAAATGTATAAACACCTCTTGATTTTTTCAATAAACAATCTGTCGCCTGCCCCTTGTCTTCTGTCGTTACAAATTCACTAAATCCCAATTGTGGACAAGCTGTAATATGCATCTGAATGTCCATTCATATGCTGGTTATGCTGGTGGGTCACATGTGGTTATTCACGTTAGAAACGTATACGACAACATAAATAAATAGTTTCTTAACACATATACCTATTTAATTGGTGAATGGTGACTATCAGTGGAATCCGGAACGCGCACTTCCTCCTATCTGGGACTCGTCATCTGGATGTACCTGCATTCCCCAGTGAGTGATGATGTTCCCACCGAGGCTCAATTAAACATAAACCTATTGTTTATCCAATGTTATAACTTTTGGTAGCTTGTAATGTACACTTTGAAACATCTTCAGACATGTAACGACTGCTGTTCATACAAACAAACTTGATTATATGCACATGGAAACAACTGTTTGCACATAAAAAGTTTGTTTATTGCTACTGAGTGTAATATTTGTATAATCTACGTTTATTATGTGTGAACTTCTAAAGTATATCCGGACTACCGTCTGAAAACTACGATTGCGTCATATACTTTCACCATTTGTAGCCATTTAGTAATTCTTGTAAAGCGACGTTCCTCATGAGTTGTACTATGAAAATAAATATTATCACTCATTTCCTGCACTACCGGATCTTCTCAGTTTCGTATTTTGAGGGCAGGAAAACAGCGATACTTCAGTATATGTATGCTTTCCTGTGATCTAGGTGTAAATATTTAATGCTATCCGGAAAATGATAACTGAGGCGATTTAAAACGGCAATCGGACCGTAGCAAATACTAGTATATTTAGGGACTCATTCTGTCAGTTAAGGTGCTTGTTGAGCTAACTAGGTACCGTTAACAAATAATCGAATGTAATAAGTTCGCCTGCTGAATTTTGTATCTTCAACCGAATTAGTACACCCAAACAATAAGAGAATGCTTTAAGTGCTAAATAATGCCGATGTCGGTCATCGACTCTATGAAATTATTCTTCGCAAGCGGAACTATGAGGATCCCACAACAATAAAGGCCAGAAGTAGACTTTTTCTGTGCACTAGTTGTAAATAAGTGGTCTTCTAGTGATCTGACTTTTTAAGGTAATCAGCGCGCATAAATTCGGGTGGCGTTTATTCTGGTGATTTACTTCCACTTTTTGTCTAACTCAGACACACAAAAGCAAATTCAAAGATAAACATCACTGAAGTTTGGTGGAATTCATACACTACAACAAAGTACAGGAACAGTGAATATTGTGGCTTCATATTCATCCCTGAGCTACGGGCATTCATGATCATTTAAGTGGACCAGTTAATGTCACCGCTTGAAGAAATATGACCTTGGCTTCAACTAAAATACCGCTGGTCATTGCTGTGTAAAAAACTATTCAGCCAGAACGTCAGTTTCTCCATGCATCTCCATAAAAAATAAGAATATAATATTATTTAACTTGTAGTGACTTGTTTTATTACTCATCATCGCAGTATACTTTCACTATGTAATTGTACTTTGATTTGTTTACTACTCTAAAACTTGCATGTTAACAATTGATACTTTTGTACTCGCTCGATTTTTGAATTTTGATTGCTGCAATAATATGTAAGAGTTAGACTTAGGATTTACTTCGACCTAACAATAACCGCTCTTACAAACTCCTTCACCGTTTATGACCTTAATTAGTACTCTGCCTACGTGCAAGTACTAAAGAACGGAATCAAAGTTACAAGACTCGAAATGGCAAGTGTAACTGGACCGGAATTGTATTTACACAAAGAGATATGGAATTTGATAAGAACTAAAAAGTACACACTTATCTGGAGGTGAGACGGTTGTCAGCTCGTAGAGAGTACTAGGTGAAAGTACAGCGAGAGAGCGAGACAGTAACCGTACAGGAGTACAAAACGGAAGTGGGGTTAAAGGTCAGGTTGCGTTCATTCAAACAAAAGTTCAAAGGTACAATGTACACTACAGGTTATCCCCCCCTTAGAAGGTTGGTGGGATAACAGCAAGCTTCGATTTACAAAAGTAACAAGGTGGCGTACAATAACAGTGAATGAACAAGAAAATGTGAAGATAGTAATAAAATAGTTGTTTCTCTTTTTTTTAAAAATATATATTGAGAAAGGAAAGATTGAAGGAAAAAAATTAAGGCAATTTATGAGCGCTATGTACATGGTCAGTGGAGTAAGATGGAATATAAGAAGGAATAACGCTGGTGCCTTGGTGCGATTTCAAGCTTCTTAGTCGTCTGTTTGTTGTTGTTTTTTTAACATCATTTATTTTTACTTATCTTTTTTTAGTTTGTTTATTTATTTAGTTTTTTTCTTACGACATACTATTACGGACTGGGTTATGTGGAGGTGTGATGGTTTACCTCCGTTACCCACGTTGTTATAACGGAAAGGTGGCTCATTATGTCTAAGTTTCCTCTTAGACTAATGCTACATCCTTCCTCACCAAGTAAAACTAGTAGTAACATCAAAGGCAATCAATATACCAGCGTATTAGGAGGAATAAAGTAAAAGCAACAGAAAAGAATAGAAGAAGAGGTTAAGATTTAAAAATCAGCATAGGGTGTTAACAAAAACTTAAGAGGAATAAATGCAAAGGAACTAGTGTAACATGGGAGTGATACGCCAAATTGAAATAAAACAAGGAAAATTGCTAACGCTGTGAAACCTGATGCAATGTACAGAGAAGTGTGTGTACAACCAATAGCTATGAATAAGTACAATCACCATTTGTTAAAAAAAATGTTGCGAGCTGTATAATTAAAGTGATGCAAAGTAATTACAAGTATGGGTCACAAAATAAATAAGTTTCGTCATGGCATAACTCGAGTAAAAATAGTAAAATCTGTGAAAATAGATTGAGCGGATTAAAATGTACAGCATAGAAGTGACGTATTTATATGCAAAAATATTTAACGGTCCGTTTAACTATACAGTGAAAGTTTTTGTTTCTACATTTTATTGTATTTTTTATTTATTTTATTATTTTTTTTATCGGGTCCATATTTTTGTTCGTTTGGTTTGTAATTCCACGAGTGTTGGGAGTCACCATACGACAATGGAATGGACTGGTATAGTTAGCGGTTCGAGTGCAACGCCAAAAATAAAATGTTAGAACACTGTAACGAGAAAGAAATCTAACAGGATTAGTAAATGAAAAAGTGGCTACTGCCCACAAACGAAACCCAAAAGAGTAAATATCATGAAAAATGAATGTAACGTGAGAAAAGACATGAAGGTATGAGTTACTCTTGTAATGAAAAGCGTTTAGTTAACAAATTCACAGTATCGTTTAGGCCAGTGTACACGCCGACCAGAGCGTGTAACCGGTACCTTACTTGTCTCATCCGGGTAACTGCTAGGTTTAGTAGGATTTTCGACCATCGGACTTGGCTGGGGTGTGGGTGTGGGCGTAGTTGCTGGTTGTGTAGGCGTGAGGGGTACAGATTCTTCAATGTAGGCCGCTTTAAGTCTGTCGACACTTACGGTGTCTTGACGGCCAAGTCGATCAATAACCAAAAATTTTTCTTTCCTACTAACGATCTTGTATGGTCCATCATAAGGAGGTTTTAACGGTCTACGAAAGGCGTCGCAACGCACAAAAACGTGGGTACAGTCATCGAGTCTAGCATCTACTTGCACTCTCTTGCTTTGTGTGCGTGTTGGAGTTGGTTGCAGGCGTTGCATAAGGCGCTTGAGGTTCTGAGCATAACAATGTACATCCGTAGCACTTGTCTCACCACTTTCAGGTGAGATAATTTCACCCGGTAGACGAAGGGTGGTACCAAACACCAACTCTGCGGAAGTGCACTGTAAGTCTGCTTTGAGCGTGGAACGGATACTAAGTAGCACTAGGGGAAGAGACTCAGTCCACTTAGTATTCTCGGTAGCCATTAACGAAGCTTTCAGTTGGCGGTGAAAACGTTCTACAAGTCCATTTGCTGCTGGATGGTACGCGGTTGTTCGGATGCGTTTGCACCCTAGCAGCTCTAAGAGCTTCTTGAAGTGGGTTGATTCAAACTTCTGTCCGCGGTCTGTAGTCACTGTAGATGGGCATCCGAATTGAGCTACCCAGCGTTCCATGAACACTCGGCAAATGGTTTCCGCGGTCGTATCGGAGATGGGAATAGCTTCTGGCCAACGAGTGAACCGGTCGACACATGTCAACAAGTAACAGTGGCCATTTGATGGTGGTAGAGGACCCACTATATCTAGATGTACGTGGCTAAAGCGAGCATCGGGTGTGGAGAAGGAACCCACTGGAGTGATGTTGTGTTTGTGGACTTTAGCTCGTTGGCACGGCACACAGGCACGTGCCCAGATACGCACGTCGCGATTGATACCAGGCCAGACAAATCTAGCTGACACTAGTTTGTCCGTTGCCCGGATACCTGGGTGGGAAAGGTTGTGGAGGCTATCGAATACCGTACGGCGCAATGAAGGTGGAACGATGGGTCTCGGGGTACCAGTGGACAGATCTCAGAGGATGGTACCCTCGCTATTAACAAGCGGTATACGCTTGATATGTAAGGAGGTATTTGACGAGAGCTTATCGAGATCTAACTCTGTAAGCTGACGTTGTGCCATTTGTTTCAGGTCAACGGTTGGCGGCACCGACATGGTACATATCCTAGACAAGGCGTCCGCCACAGCATTGTCAACCCCCGAAATATGTCGAATGTCCGAAGTGAATTGTGAGATGTAGTCCAAGTGACGCAATTCGCGCGGAGAATATCTATCTGTAGTAGTGTGGAGGGCATACGTCAGTGGCTTGTGATCGGTAAATACTGTGAATTTCCGACCTTCAACAAAGTGGCGAAAATGTTTGATAGCCGCGTATATGGCGAGGAGTTCTTTGCCAAAGGTGCTATACCTCGCTTCCGCGGCGGACAACTTCCGGGAGAAAAAGGCAACTGGTATCCATGAAGTATGTACCAGTTGCTGTAGAACAGCTCCAATGGCTGTGTTAGATGCATCAACTGAGATGCTAAGCGGAAGATGGACGTCAAGGTGGACTAGCATGGTGGCGTCTGCAATTGCCGACTTAATATTCTGGAAGGCTTCTCGAGCCTCTGGTGTCATGCTGAACGTTTTGTTCCTATCCTTTAGTAGGTCTGTGAGTGGCAGTAAAATATGTGCATATTGGGGAACAAACCGTCGGTAATAGCTCACCATGCCGAGAAATGTGCGCAAAGATTTTATTGACGTAGGTTCCGGGAAGTCGCGTATTGCCTGCACCTTCTCAGGTAGCGGGCAAATTCCCTGTTCATTAATGACATGTCCCATGAAGGTCAATGAATGGACGCCAGTCTGACATTTGGACATGTTAAGTGTCAAACCATGGGCTGTTAACCGCTCGAAAACCATCTGTAGATGCGTACGGTGGCTGGCTTCGTCTGGGCTAGCCACGAGAATATCGTCGAGGTAAGCATATGCGCAATCTAATCCGCGCAAAACATCGTGAATAAATCGCTGGAATGTTTGTGCGGCGTTGCGGAGACCAAACGGCATTCGAAGAAATTCGAAAAGACCAAAAGGGGTGATCACTGCCGTTTTAGGGATATCATCTGGGTGAACTGGAATCTGGTGATAGGCTCTGTTTAAGTCCAGTTTACTGAATACCGTGACACCCTTTAGTGACGACGTAAGGTCATGAATATGTGGCACGGGGTAGCGATCAGGTACGGTCTGTGCGTTAAGCCTGCGGTCGTCACCACAAGGCCTCCAATCTATCCCGTTAGTCTTTGGTACCACATGTAAAGGGGAAGACCACGGGCTGCTGGAAGGACGGATTATCCCCATATCTAACATATGTTCAAATTCAGCCTTCACGGCTTGTAGTTTTTCTGGGGACAATCGCCGTGGCTTAGCGAAGACCGGTGGACCAGTGGTCACGATATGATGAGTGACAGTAGACGTCACACAAGGAAGTTTAGAAACCGGTTTGAACAGATTGGCAAAGGACTGAAGAACTTCAGCGTAAGGGCCGTTAGAGGCAGGGGTTGAGTATACTGGGCTTAATGCAGGTGTGTGTGTCACAACGCCGGAGATCGAAAGGCTTGTAGCTGAATCGATCAGTTTGTGTTTGCCAGTATCAACCAGTAGCTGATAGTGTTGCATGAGATCCATGCCAATAATACCGGTAGTTACATCCGCCACAAGGAAAACCCAGCTAAATGACCTACGTAGGCCTATGTTAAGATCCAGGAACCTTTTGCCGTACGTTGTGATTGGCGAACCGTTTGCGGCGCGAAGCTGTAAGGAAAGTGGCCGCTTGCGCTCTTCAGATGTCGGTGGAATCACGCTAACTTCCGCCCTAGTGTCAACCAGGAAGCGTGTCCCAGTGGTACGGTCGGTAACACAGAAGAGGCGACATGGAAGTGGTTCGCCAGCGACGTTAGTCGCCAATACGTGCTGGCTTACTGGTTTCCCGATTGCTGGCCATCAAAGGTGCACGGGCGAGTGCACTTTTGGGCCTTATCACCATAACGCCGGTGATACCAGCACACTCCAGGTTGGGAATTTTGAGGCCTACGATGTCTGCTGCCAGCTCGTGACGAAGATCTGCCACGAGTCGAGTTGGTGCGGCTATGTGAACGACCTCTAGATGTCCTCTCCTGTTTTAACTTATCTATCTCTTCATAAAGCTTAGCTATGTAGGCCACCACATCTAATTTTGATGACCCTTCGGTAGAGGAGTCCTTCGTCTGAGTTACGGTTACAGCCATCCCGCGAACAAGACGATATATAAATAGAATGATAACAACAAATATGATAACAAAAAATATGAGTAAAAACAAGGCAAATAAAATTTATAACACTGTGTGAAAAACAAATTACCAATATGAAAAAGGACTATTTACACTTTAGGCTACTAAGTAGGCAAACGGTGAAAACTCGGGCTCACCACTTGTAAGAGTTAGACTTAGGATTTACTTCGACCTAACAATAACCGCTCTTACAAACTCCTTCACCGTTTATGACCTTAATTAGTACTCTGCCTACGTGCAAGTACTAAAGAACGGAATCAAAGTTACAAGACTCGAAATGGCAAGTGTAACTGGACCGGAATTGTATTTACACAAAGAGATATGGAATTTGATAAGAACTAAAAAGTACACACTTATCTGGAGGTGAGACGGTTGTCAGCTCGTAGAGAGTACTAGGTGAAAGTACAGCGAGAGAGCGAGACAGTAACCGTACAGGAGTACAAAACGGAAGTGGGGTTAAAGGTCAGGTTGCGTTCATTCAAACAAAAGTTCAAAGGTACAATGTACACTACAAATACAATATCGTATTCCTTCGCAAGTGCCTTTTGAATTACGTTGTGGACGTCGAGTAATCACAACGTTAGCACACAATTATAAACGCGAGGAAGTACTAAGATAGTTTAGTCAAAATATAGCAGCACAACAAACTTCTTTGCCTACATCATCGTGATGTGATGGACAAGCTGCTCTCAACTCAACCTAACTAACGAAAAGAGGACACGAAACCTACGGAAGAGCAAGACAATTGAGAGTTTATTAGATTATGTCAATTCTATATTACGCAGCCACCACATGCCTGTTCCTTTAGATAGGTGATTGTCGAGTGCCTTCTTCAATATCTGTTATTAAAGAAACACAAACGGATAATTCAGGACGAAGTATCCGAAACTCAGCTGGTTTCGCGAAATTTCTGGATCCTTCACGACGTTAAATATCTTATCTACACGGGATAGAAGCGTCAAATAATTACAGGATACGTGGATCAAGATAAGTGAAAAAACAAAATCATGTAACGAAATCAAATTTGTGCACAGAATCCACATCCACTGTACGTACACCCACATCTGTGGACCACAGTTTGATGTGCAGTTCACCAAGAAAATCAGGATTTAAAACTGTAGACCTGCAATCTCCTTCGTGTTGAGGATTCTGTGTGAGATAACCACCGAAACGTCCAGCCAAGATCCCACTTCAGTCACGTCTAGGAGAAGACATGAATTTAAGATTTCTTGAACTGAACTACTGGTTTAATTGATAATGAAAAATTTCAATAATTCACTACCATACACAGAAACATTTAGCTCTGCAATAACCTTCAAAAAGCAGGTTACATTCGGAAAAAAATTCCTTTACTTCATCACATAAAGCACAGTATGTGTAATGCTCAAACCAATCATTTTCGACAATTTTACTATGACAAAAACACAAGGAAATATTTCGCCGTCAGTACCCTTGAAGCCACGTTTACACCCAGTTCCATTTGAAATAACACATATGAGAAATCCACTGACCGCTCAGCCACCATTCTCTGCTTCAGTGTATAACCAGAATGCTGGGATTGCAGTTTAATCATACTACTGGTTGGTTCCATAGCCTGATTCATTTAAACTGGTGGTAAAGCTGCTGTTGGAAACGCTCCGACTAATGAGGAGAGGATGTAGTAACTTTAGGGATGTATTTATCTGAAAATAATATGGAAGGTATATGGTGGTGCACAACGGCAACGCCTTTCCGCCTCGAAAATGCAGTTGTCCACAACGTGTCTTCGCTGCTCTCCATCAGTAAGAATAGGCAAATTCATAATTGGAAGCAAAATCGCTGAAGCACAATGAAATCAATGGATTTCTTTGGTCTCCTACATACTTTACGGGTTTGTGTCAAATAGCCGTGGTTCTGTTTTCAGCAGCTTCTCTGGATCTACCCTAAAACACTGATACATATGTTAGCTGCATCATATCATGGACATTTCAGAAAGTGGAGGAATTCGATGGGTACATCAGCTATGCCATATGCAAACGAAGGTATTCATCCTGTAACTCTTATTGTTCTTGCTGTGCTTAGACCAAATCTAAACAACGAACTGATATTGCAAAATACGAAATATACTTCCGGATCAGAAATGCAGAGTGGTGATGTTTGCTCAGCTATGCAGAGTGCACTTACGAACAACCAGATGTGACACGATAGTGTGCCAAATGGCGGGGTTGCTTGACTGTATTCCCTGAGCTTAGATAGTGAAGGTGAACATCCAGTGTTGAGTGGTGAAAGCTGTAGAGTGGTAGTTCTGGGGAATTATTCAGCGCTATACTCTGTTAAAATCATGTCAAAGGCAAAGGATAGACAATCGTAGTTTTAATGTAATAAATGTATGGAATTGGTGAAGAAGAAAGAGATTAGAAGTTCCATAAATGATATTATTCACCATGTTTCCTCGAATATGGTGAGTCAGACCTTAAAATATATCTTTGAATTCCTAAAGCCTCGGCACTGTGTAACAGATGACTTTTGCTTTTGTCTGGAAAACTCAATTAAATACGACAAATTTAAATGAAAACACTTTTACTATCCACTTGGGGACCACTGTCGATCCACGAACGAAAGTCATCACCAGTGAGCTTTTTAAGTTGCCACTCTGTCCACTCTTCGTAGCTTACGCCACAAAATCAGCTAAATCGTTGAATTCACATAACAGTTACACAACCAGTCAATTAATCTCTTACCTGAGCAGTGATGTTTAATCGGATAGAAACAACAGTTAAGAGTGATGGTATTTCGCACTCAAATTGAAATGCTACGCAACAAGTGATAGTTCAGATATTTTTTTCACGATATTCAATGCACCAACTATTATGTTTCACCAATATATAACAACTTTAAATCATAAGGTACATGTAAAGGCTTAGTAATATATTAGTAACAGAGTAGAAGTTAACCAAGCAATCAGAAAGAATGCACCTAAAAACCAAAATTTATTTACAGAATGAAAGGCGATCGAAATAGTAAATATTCACTAAAAATACACAAAACTGCTTTCATAAAAGTCTCATATGCGTGGATAAACGAGGTATAGAAACACTTAAAATACAATGACTGAATTATAGATTCTCTTTATGGCTCTGAACAGTGTTTGGAGCAAAACTTCCCCATGTCCTCATTAGATTGAAACTCCTTTCTAAGTGCCATTGCTTTCACCTTGCTGCATACTTGGTTCATGTATCTTTTGATAAATTTTATAGGGTAATGCATTCCTGTCACTATATTATGGTTGCGGCATAATTTACCTTCTCAGGAATCATTGCTGAAGATGTTCATCTCTCTGTTGGCGAGGCATCTGATCAAACTTTTTAGCGAATGGGTACGAAAGAGAATAAATACATATACTATCCTACATATAACTCCTTTCGTGGGTGAAATGACGCCTGTTATAAGTGTGGTGAGAGCTGTCTACTAGCCAAATTGGTAGACAGTAATTTACGTCAATATTTACGTTCCCAAGATTTGTCGTGAGAAAATGTGAACAAAGATTGATTCAAAACCGACCACAGCAGACTTTGCGTAGGCGGATGCAGTTAACATATAGAGGATTTGACATTCAAGAAACAGTCACAAATAGATGAAAGATTAACTTTACATGAGAAACAACCAATCGGAAGACTGTGTTTGTTTGCTTAAATAACCATAGTAATGTACATGAAATATATAAATATGCGTTGATTTCCTTAATAAATGATCTGTTGCCTGACTCTTGCCTTCTGTCGTTACATAAGCACCAGGATATCCAGAAAATATGATTTTTTAATATTTCTCTTTTAGCTGATTTGTATTTCACTCGAATAGGCTTATTACATCCTCAAATAACTTCTCGGTTCCTATGTTACAAACACTGGCTAACAACTTTTACTTTGAAAAAATCTCACAGTGTCATCCGTTATCTGTAAAAGCAAGCTTCGTTAACTGATTAACAAACTAAGCAATAACACTAAGCAGTACACCAAAAAACCTAAATGATGAAATGAAACAGATAGAAATAATTATCCTGTAAAATTCATTAGGAAGATCAAAAAAGATCAAAATAAAAATAATGGGGAAACTAATAATGATAACATAGGGCATCTACAGTTATAGCATATAAGGAGGGGACATACGAGGCCCTACGTAGGATTCTCAATAAAGCAGGAATTAGGGTGGCATTGAAACCTACAAACTCACTCAGGGACAAGCTCTGCAGGCTAAAGGACCAGGTGGATCCAATTAAACAAAATAATATAATTTACAAAATACCTTGCAATGACTGTGAGTTAAATCAACTGCATAGGTCAGACTAGTAGATGAGGGGTAGTCAGATTATTAGAACATAAGAATTTAGCTAAGGTTAGAATGATTGATCCCACGAAGATATGTAATTTAGAGGAAAGCTCAGAGATTGCACTGCATACATTAACACACAACCACACAATAGGGTGGGTGGGACAAAGTCAAAATTCTAAAAAGTAATATAGGTAGGCGGAGATAGAGATTGATCGCTGAATCCTGGTTCATCTAGTCTACATCCAACACATGTAGCAGAAATGACTTAACGTAAATACCAGAGATATTGAAGATATTATAGCCACCAGTCAAATCAGAAAAGGATAATAAATAATCTTAAAATTCTATTTCAATTCACATTATAACATTTCCATCTGATTGTATTTGATTGATAACACTGATATTATTTCTGAATGTACATTATCTTATATTGAATTTTATTCAAATGTCTAATTAATTTCACTCATGTATATAAATGAAGCAAGAAAGTGGTGTGAGTGATTTGATATGATTATGAGCAGTAATAAATCGTGCTCGAAATGTCGTCATCAGTAAATGTTACAGTATAACACTGTGAGACTTTATCAAAATAAATTTTATCCATAATAGAATTATACTCTACCACAGTGTACAAGTTCTCTGCTTATACCTCTGGCTAATAACCGTTCATCATTTGAACAAAACAAGAAGAGCATATTGATCAGAATCAAATGACATGATTATATTTCGATCGGACACTAGTAACTAGTGTGACGTGTCTAGTCCTTTCTTTGGTGCAGACTCAATTCTGTCAGTTAGGTTTGCAAGGTGGCCACCATTCTAGGTAGCTCGCCATCACGGTGAACATTGATTTGATGATATTAGATAGTTGGAGGCAGTCGGCAGGAAGCCTTGGGCCTAGGTTTCGTGCTAGTTTGCACTCATCAGCAAGGCGTATTAGCAACCCTTCTGAGATTCGAACTCGCGTCACCCAGTGCTGCAGTCAAAAACGTTACCGCTTGGTCACTCGGGCTCGCGACTGACCTCCTGTAGGACTGTAGTGGGCACTTTGATTGGACACTGGTTACTAGTGCCAACTAGCACGAAAACTAGGTCCAAGGGTTCCTGCAGATTGCCTTCAACTATCTAAAATGATTATATTCCGTTGGTTCTTGTCAGCTGTATGCAACTATGCATCATTTAATATCAGTATACAAAATATTCACATACTGTAGTTGTTGTCCATGAAAGTGAAGGATGTTAGTATCATGTGATCAAGTTGAATAATGGAAGGTTATAAATAAGTAACAGTCCGGTCAAGTATATATTTTCAAAACGAAATATAATTAAAATAACAAAATCAACGAAGAGAATCACAATTAAATAGCCTAAAGTATGTTTACCAAGGTAAGGCAAGATCAATAATGGTTTCGTTTCTGGATGCATAAATTCGGTTTCAGTCGTTTAATGGTAATCGCCTCAGTGATTCGTAGCAATCTTGGAATTTATTTACGATAAAAGCATCGTAATGCATTGGTTTTATGACCGCTGTTTGACAGGTGGTGGGAGCAAGTTCTTTGTAATATGCTGACATATTGGAATGTTAGAAGACGGAGACTTAGAAAAGGAATTCATAATAATAAATGTTCTTGTACTTCCCAATGAATGGAGTTTGTATCTCCATATAGCTAAATTATGTATACCTTATCTTCAACGCACCATTTGCACAGGTCTTCATTTTGTGGTACTTCTGGACTTCATATTGTGTTTCCTTGTGTGCCTTTCACGTCTCCCATGTATCTCCTTAATACTGTATCATTTACCTTCTCTGACATCAAATCTATCTCCCTGCTATTTGATGTTTTTATGTCGATGAGTGTCTCTTTATATACTACGGAGAAATCTTATCAATAGCACTTGCCACAATATGCGCTAACAAATCCTTCTTTCCGTTTGTTCGATGTATGTTCATGGTTGTAGGCAGCTGATAAGAACTAGCGAAATATAGTTATGTCATTTTATCCCGCTCAATGTGTTCCTCTTTATTTGTTCAAATTTATTTAGGGGAAAGGATTTTATGAAACCCCTTATCAAACTGTAAGACCAGTTGAGAACTAGAAGTTAGAAGAAGGAAATTATATTCGTAAGAAATTCAAACCATACAGTAAATGAATAAATTACTCAACAACAATACTATTTAAAAAAGTAATGTTTAAGTTCGCTGTTACGTGCGTCAGTGGTACTGCGGTAGAATGCTCGCCAACCACGCCTCATTTGGTCCGGGGTTCGATCCCCGGCCGACGCACTCCTTTACCTCGCTAAACCAGTAATAAGACTGGTAAAGAGGGAAGGTTGCACATGAGGTTAGCAACGCCATCCGGTAAAAATAAACACCACTGCTACCGAAACTTCAAGCCTGTAGATTAAAACCCTATGTTCCACACTGGAAACATAAAGGAATAAGAAAAAGCGTTCATTGTTAAAATAATCGGTACGCATAAAGTGTGTTGGATACTACACTCTTTACAAGTGAAAATAAGTGACGGATTTTGTAATAGTTATTTGTAATATTATTTCTCAGTGACCGAATCACAGGGAATCAAGCAACAACATAGATTGAACAGAACTTAGGAATTTGTATTTGGCAGAATTAGTTGTAATTTATATAATAAATATTAACAAACAACAGTACGCATTTAAACAATACAGTAATAGAAATTGTCAGTCACCACAGATGTGTTTGTGATAATTGTTTGCAGTCATAACTGACATTAACTGATAACAAACAAACTAGACTGCAACACACACAGAACAGAAGTCAGAATTTTATGTCCAGCAAAGTTATATATATATATATATATATATATATATATATATATATATATAGTGCTTAGGTGGTTCAGTGGTACAGTGTGCTTGGCACGGGGTCTTTCCGCCATCAGCGCACTCCTAAATCTTGCTTAGCCGATAGTAAGCTCGGCGAAGATTGAAATTTGAGGGAGGCTGGCTACTGCGCCCCACAAAGCAGAACATCACGGCTACTGAAACGTCAAAGCTCAAGCTTGGAGCCCTATATTCCACTCGGAATTCATAGTGGCGATATATATATTTTTATATATTAGTCTAAAGACCATAACGATTAAGATTTCAACTTCAAAACAATTAAGTATGATGATAATAATAATAACCTGCTCCTCTCCTTTTAATCTAGTATGAATAGTATCGACAGGGGAACATCTAGCTAGGAAGCAAGTCCACAATTGGTGGTGATAAATGGATAGTTATGTACCGTCTGTTCACATGACGATAAGGAATAACCCTTGATGATTACAATGAAGGGAGAACCTGGTTAGCAGCTGGTTCTCCTAACCCTGGTGACAGAACATTAAGCTATTCATTTGGAATCTGCCGTTTAGAATCCTGTTGCGATCCAGAGTTTTATGTCACCTATTACAGGAATTTTAGTCGGCTGATTCACGATTATTCTAGATAGCATCATCTTCAGTTATAATAAATTAAAACCTTGAATATATTCCCGAAAGGAAACACAGAAATAGAAGCATGTTTGGTGAAAATGAACATTCGTAACCATAAAATTATCTGACGGAACACCATTCCCACTTGGACACTGGTTGCTTTGCATTCATTCGGTGAATATAATCTCGGAGAAACCGGGTGTAATTAGAATCTTAAACGTGTTGGTGGGAAACCTTAGAAATGTCTACTTTACATCCTGCAATATCTGTGTAGCACAGTTTACTGTTGACGAGAACAATAAATTTTATGAATTAAAATTTTACACGTCCACAAAGATTAAGATGGGAGAATATGTCTGTATCTTTCAGTAGTACATACTTCTGTGAATTGATACATACTGTAACAGCAGAAGGCAAGACATGGAAGCCAAGGTATATTTTCAAGTGATCAAACAGCTGTTTATATCTATACAGTTTATATTCTTTAACCAATCACTGAGCGTGTGATTTTGGTTTACATTAAACGACATGAAATAGAATGTTCAAATACATATATTATTCTGTTGCTAATGCAGTATTGAACTGTGGGAATAGTATTCAGACGTTAACACCAACAAATACAATGATTCTTACTGTGAGAATAATATTCCGTTGGAACCCATTGTCTGTATCACACCACCACAATACTAATCAACATACTTAAAGTCAACATCTTGCCTATTTCATGTTTATATTTTTCAGAAAATTTTGTGAAAAAAAAAGAAATCATAATTTTTGTTTCATAATTTGAAATTATTTCCGATTACTTTTATATGAAGTAAATATACATAAAATCAAACGAACAAAAACAAATCAGCGGAAATCGAACTGCTTCTTATATTTTATAACAATCCCCAAATGGTTTAAACAAATAAGTGATTTGAACGCTCACATTAATTATAATTGCGTTTTTGTTTTTTTAAACTAAAGCCCTATTATTATTAATGACAGCTGAATGGTGGGAAAAAGAATTTAATGACTTTAATATATATATGTGTCATTAGATGTGTGTCTACACATACTATACTCTTTATGTATTCTTTATTCAGACATCATACTATTAAAAGTCACCTTGTGTATAGAAGGAAATTATACAAACAAGTGAATATGCACATATAAATAGTCATAAATAATAAAACACGTAATAAATTTGTTAACACCCAAAAACTGTTGGACATTTAATTGCTTTTGTATTTGTGAGAGTGCGCGCAAGCAACGAGTGTGTGTGTCTGTGAGTTTGTGAGAAAAACTGAAATGACGGAGACGAAGGACATTGAAGAATAGAAGCAGGGGGGAACACTAGAAATGAGTAAAAATTCTCCTGAAAAATCGCTAATATTAACATTTATTCTCATTCTGGTGATAAGGGTGAATGTAGGGGACAAAATGAAACAAATAAAGAGATTAATAAGCGCTGAATAGGCATGAAAAATGGTAAGCATTTAAAAATAAATATGGTAGGTGAAACAGTAGGTAGACTGCGCCTAATTAGCTTTCATTATTTCTCTCCAATGAATTTATGTTACCAGTAATAAAGCCATAGTGACTATAAATTTAACAAAACATTGAAAACGTGAATGATATATTCAGTTGTCACTACAACCTAGGCAGAATTGCATGCATACAAATGGAAGTGTTGATGTGTGTGTGTATAAGTGTTTAATCACAGTTTTGTTGGCACAATAATCACAATCCCATGAGACAGTCAAAATTGTCTAGAGAAGATGAAATATTTAATACGATTGCCTTTCATAACAAATGATTACCTTAGGACTGAAATAACAAACAAATTATGTTTATGAGCATCGAGAGAGAGAGTAGAGAAAGGTGGTGATTAATTAAAATTTCATATTGAAGATTACAGCATGTTACATAACTCAGAATGAGATCAAATTATAAGGCGAAAACAGATTGTATTTGCCGTACGATATTTACGTGATGCATTTGGCTTCAATTCAACGATGTAGCAGTGAAATACTGTTGTCAGGAAACGTTAATTAATCTTATAATATAATATCTTTGATGTTGAGTAATTTATATGTTAACATGTAAGACTGTGCGTCGGTGGCACATCGGTAAAATGCTCTCAAACCACGCCTCATTTGGTCCGGGGTTCGATTCCCGGCTGACGCACTCCTTTACCTCACCAAGCCAATAATAAAAAGCTGGTAAAGAAGAAAGGTTGGGCATGAGGCTAGCAACCCCATTCTGTAAAAAATAAACACCACTGCTACAGAAACTTCAAGTCTTTAGCTTGAAGCCCTATGTTCCACTGGGAACGTGAAGGAAAGAAAAAAAGGTATAAAACAAGTTATCCAATTAATAGTACTCAACAGTCAGTGAACACTTGACAATGTCAGAAATTCAATCACATCTCAGGTTATGCATGAGACAGTTTTCGTCTTATTACCACCCCGCCGCCACTCCTAGCAACAGTAAAATGAGAAAATACTATGAAATGACGGTGAATTTCTTCAAGTTGAAGATGCATACAAACAGTTTATATGAGCATTGAACTGCAAATAAGACTTGTTCTCATAATTCATTTTTTAGTTATTTCACGTTGTTTAAACTACAAAGTAAGGTAAATGTATATTTTCGTCTACAGTGATCATAGTGGTATTCTCTGTAGAGAAGCAACTTTATTTTAACAATATCAACAGAAAATATAACTAAAAAAATTCCCCTTCATAAAGTTTCCATAGTTCAAAATTCTATGGCAAAGAAAAACAACTAAGTCGGCTCCGACAGTAGATGATTTGACAATAGTTTAAATCTTTAAGTTAATATTAGCCCATTTACGGAGTGTTACAGAGATTGACATTGATATTTTACTGTCAACAGAGGAAGACTGTTACAATGAACTTGTTATCTGAAGTTATAAGAATTGTGATTTTGCAGGAAACTACATAAGACTAGAAAATTCGCATTAAGACATATAGAAAATCAAAACAAGTGATTCAATGAAGAGTCTGTTTTCAACGGGTCTATTCTCAAGCTGTACAATCGTGCATTTATGATCTTTTGACTATGTATTTTTATAAAATATTTCATGAAATGTGAAAATCTCAAAAGGCCTGTAGAAATGATAAGATTGTGTAGCTGGAGAATAAATTCGTTGAAAACAGACTCTTCGGTGAGTCATTTGTTTTGATATTCTATAAGACGCATAATCCAGAAGCCTGGTCAGAAGCATAACATAAGGGATTCATTTTGTAATTCATCATATGAATAGCTACCATGGTGGTGCTTTTAGTTCCATACTTTTCCCATTCTTCTTCATTCGGCGTGGAATATGAGGCTTCAAGCTTTGATGTTTTAGTAACGGTGGTGTTGACTGACTCCCGACGTTCCTTCTTTACCAGGCTTACTGCTGGTTAGTATACTAGGCGATGTTTAAGAGGGCATCTGTCGAGAATCTAACTGGGACATCCAGTGTTCCTAGAAGGCTATTTCACATCGGAAGCCCAATGTGGGTCTCCGGGGTTAAAACCAGGGATCCTAGTAGCCAGATAATGCTGGGATTACCCCTACCACTAGTGTAGATTAATGATGACCTGAATTTTCAAGTATTGTCTTCTTTAGGAATTTTTTCGATTGCTTGGAGGATTTCATCATGAGCTGACGTCAGTTAGCGAACCATTGGAAAACCTGCAGGGAGTACTGGATATATGTTTCGTCCTAGTATGGGACTTTTCATCAGTATTCACCCACTGGGATTCGAAGGTGAATAAAGTAGCGATATATTTTTAAATATCAAGTAGTATTAGAAACACTGGATAATAAGTGACAGCTCAAATTTCATACAGAAATTTTATCGAACTGTCTTCTTTTATATTTAACTCAGCACTTATTTCAACCAACTGGAAGGAATCAGTAATTATTCTCGAATAGGTCACATCGTCCACTTGATTTCTGTTTTCTCAGTCGAAATGATCTTAAACATGTTATGGTGTACATGATTCATAGTATTTATCTGCAAAACTATTTCGCTGGGGCTTAATATATTATCATCAAGATATCTGCAACCTATAGCAAATTTATTAATGTTGTAAGAAGTGAGTACTGACACACCTCTAGTTTGTGATATTCTCGATTTTGTTTATAATCAATTGATACTTAACGGTAATTATTGTTATTATAAGATAATACGTTAAAGTTAGAAAACAGTGAGGAATAATGACTACAGGTTTAAGTGCCAGTCTACATCAATTAGAGAACCATTGGAACAACTCTCCCGTCCTAGTTTGAGAACCCTCATCAGTACACATACAGTGGGGTTCGATCACAGGACTTTCCGGTTACAAGGCGAGCTCGGAGACCATTCAGCCATTGGGACCCGTTTCAGTGGCCCATGAATTCCAGCTTCCTCCAATTCGTGATGTTTATATTGTAACAACCGGCCACTGTCATAGGCGAATAACGGATCTTTCACCTGACGTGGTGGAAGTGACCTCACAGAAACTTCGCCACCTCTCGATTTTAGGACAGCGCTAACCAACGCCACGGATAAACATCTGCTTTACATTTAACATGGTAGATCTCAGTGGTTACGACTTCTCATTAGAATTTCAGGATATGAATCCTGTAGCCCTTGATAATAAGGGAATTCTGATCTCATTGAGAAAAAGCAATAAAGTGTAAAAGTCAACGAAAGATGAAAACTTATATTTCAGACATCAAGTACCAGAAATGCTGATTCCCACTTGGGCGGTTCAATATATCAATACAAAAACTATTTGAATGTCAGGTAGTGTCACACTTCCTTATGTCATGTATCTTTTTGGTTAGTGTTTATGTGATTCGCATTGCGATCTTATAATAAGCAGTTACTTCAAATGTAACCTATTGTAACGGGAAAAGATAACAGACGTGGTAACGGACATGTATGAAGGAAAAATACATATTTATACATCCTTAAACACATTAAAGCTTGGCTAAGTTAGGGGAGAATAAACTGTTCTGACTGGTTGGCAATCGACCCGAGGTTAAGCAAGTTGTCCAATGAGGTTATTTCCCGTCCACAACGTAAACTAAATCCAGATTTGCGAGATAAACACTTCTGACTTTGCAGCCATTGACTTGGAATATTGATTACACATTTGACCTGTTCTTAGCAATCTGCATCACACTACACTATCACTTTATGATAACTGCTTCCATATGGTTGCAATAAAAACTGACCCGAGATAATTTCAATAGAAATGAATGCGAAAGCATCGCTAAATCTAAGTAGCATGAATTCTGATTGTCCACCACGTTGAAAGGATAATAGGCAGTCTTTTATTAACACTAAGAACTTGTGAATGATTAATTCATAAACTGAGTTTTCTTGTGTGCTGATTAAATGAAGAAATGATGGTCTGGTGATGATGTTCACCTAGATACATAAGTAATCAAACTAAAATGTGAATCATTCTAATACGGGTAAGATAATTATCATTCCCTCATTTCTTTATTTATTCATAATCTTTCTAAGCTTGGAAACAAAATTTTGGTGAAAGTGAAAATGAAATGACTTTTGCAACTTGCGATTTTATTTTATCTGGATGAAACTAACTGCATACCTTGCTTATTATATCCTGTAACTGTCAGTAAAATACTCGACTTTAGGGTAAACAGGGAACTTGGTTGGAGGATTTCAGCATGAGCTGACATGAGTTAGAGAACCACTGGAAAACCTGCAGGGAGTACTGGTTGTTTCATCCAAGTTGGGCACTCTTCATCAGTACGCACCCACCCCAACTGGGTTCGAACCCAGGACCTTCTGGTTAAAAGGCGAGCTCATAGACCATTAAGCCCATGAATTCGAACTTCTCCTGATTCGAGACATAGTGCAACCATTAGCCAATGTCTTTGGCGAGTATTTGTTCTCATACCCAACCTGTTGTACCCTACTGGTCACGACTTCCCACTAGAACCCCAGGTAACTAGCTGTCTGAATAGGGTCAGTGGCTGGTGAGCATCTCATTGATATTCGAGCATTGGGTTGGAGGGACCAGAAGGGTAAAGCAGGTCGGATGTGAGGACAAATACTTGCCACCGATGACATTGGCTAGTGGTCGCACTATATCGTGAATTGGCAGAAGTCAGAATTCATGGGCGATTGGATCAGGTCCCAGAGGCTGAATGGTATACGAGCTTACCCTGTAACCAGAAGGTCATAGGTTCGAACCAAGTTGATGAAGAGTTCCAAAGTAGGACGAAACAGCTGTCCAGTACTCCCTGCAGGTTTTCCAATGGTTATCTAAATGATGTCATGATGAAATCCTCCAACTAATCAAACAAAAATCCTTACAAAACCAATACTTGAAAACATGTAACTCACATTAACTGGAGAAAAGACAATAACCAATCAGAAGCAAACACTGATTTTGTCATAATTTGAGACTGTTGATTAGTATTCTGTGCATGAGACTACTAAGTTATGATATAAGCACATCACCACTAAGATATGCTATTGGAACAGTAAAGACCTATGATTTCCGATTTCAACCACTTGTCGTTATAGTGCAAATACCATCTATCATTATCCAAGAATACTGTTCTCAAATCTAGTTTGGTGAATCGTACTCAGCATAAGACTCAATTTCTGGTTTCAAAAAGTATTTGTTTCTAAAGTAGACTGTAAATACTACTACTACTACTAATAATAATAATAATAATAATAATTTCGATTAATTATTTATTTTTTGGTTATTTTCAACTTTATTACTCTTGATATTAATTACAACGACTATTTAGGAAATCTCATCGAAAATTCAGTCAGCTATTATGCTGCTTTAATGATAATAACAGTAATGGCTTTATTCTGGACAGTGTTTATATAATGTGCAGGATTTTCAACGATGTTTATTGCATGATATTTTCTATTCGTCTAGGATATTCAGATAAAATATTAACTGACAGTATATTGTGTGACACAATACTGTCTGACCTGAAGCGTAAACCAATCGATTTTTTGATGTTTCTTCTTTATCTCCATAGAGAAAAGCACAAAATTTTGTTAAAAGCCAGTTTTAAGAAGTTTGGGAGTATATTTTAAGGCTTAAGGACATAACGCGTGGATAGTTATCTCATGGACTGTGGAATGTCGCTACTCACGATTAAAACTGAAGGCACAATAAAGATAATATGCAATATGACGATAGAGGTTTTCGGTAGTACAAGTTTTAAGCAGGCCGCTAGTGACAGTTAAGACGTCACCTTTCTTCACTTATACGTTAGTTTAAATATACCGCAAAAATCAAATCCCTAATAAGGTAGGGTAGGAATCAATAATTAGCTAGACAAAGTAAATTCAAAGATCAATTTATTAGACGTAAACTTCCAGGAAATGCTGATTGTTTTTAGATATCTATTACTGTCTTGATTGTCTGCTGCGTAAATCTGAGACATCATGCACGACACAGTTAACCAATGACCTTCAGATTCCACTGCAACTAAAATGTTATGTATTCAACAGCTGCAACTCACCACAACATAAACATGTAACATTCTTTAATGTTATGTATTTTATTAGTTTGTACATAATTGTGTCACCTAATCTCAAGCTACTGAACTGCTTAGTTTCTACAATACTTCCTGAAATAAAACAATCGAATTGGACGTCAAAGTGACTAGTCCATTTAAATCAGACTTTACAGTACGTTGCCACCAATGACAGACCATAGTTAACAAACAGCTGACTATTGAACTAATTGATCATAATTTATGTGTGAGACAAGGAATCAACTTATTTCAGACCACAGATTTTCAGAGAAACATTAAAAAACAATCTAAACATTCTCAAGTAGAATATATATTTTAGTGGAATTAAAATTTTTTAAATAGAAACTGTTGATTCTAGAAGACGATTAGGATGAAAGTCAATATACCATAGAGTGATTGTGAAAAAGATAAATTAAGCAAATAAGCAGGGAATACTCGATCATATATATATATATATATATATTATGACTGGTTCCAATACATACATCTTTCAAAAGTTTATAAGTTAGAACTGATGCAATGAATAGAAGAAGTGAATTTTATTGAACTGTTTAAAATGTATGAAGGAATTTATCTCGACGTGGAACTCAGTAATGTACCATCCAATATAAGGAATAATTCAGAAATTAACAGGATTGGTTTCTGACAATAATAATACTTTAAGTGAACTGTAGTCAACTCTGAAGAGTACGTGTTTAAAAAAACGATGGACATGCATATTCATGACAGAATTCAACCTAATTCTAGCGAAGTCTCCCAGTCTTTTAGAAGCTGTCATCTTTTATGCAGATATTATGAGTAGTAAGTAATATGTACTTCTATGTATTGTTAAATTGAAACTAGCTTTTAGTAAAATGAAGACAAAATATGGTTTTGCGAAATTAGATGGTCATTACTGATGAGAATGCCAGTAGTATTATTGTTACAGAGAAAAATCCTGTTGTTCTGAATCTCATAACCGTTAGTGCCATATTCATGATAAATAGTGAAATAATGACAAAGACCAAAGAGACTAGTGAAAGATTTTGAATGTGTAACTTTTTTCCTTTCTTTAACACTGAAGCATCTGCCTATTTATGAAATCAGTGAATCACTAAGATTGTCTGTAAATGATGAAGATGTTGTATGAACCAATGGAAATGTTGAGAATAAATTGAATGTATTCGCAGAAAACTTTTGATTCATTCGAGGATATGCATCATCATTAAACAACGCACGATTCTCATCACTACTGATTGACGAGGATGTTGAAAGGTTTAAAGGATTAGAAAGTGTATTCCATTTACTGAGATCATCATTATTCCCCTCAGTATCATTACTGGGTGGTTCTGTGGTGTGTATGAAATTTTGATTAGTGTTTGAAACAGTGGCATTTAAATCCGATTCATTGTTCTCATCATTCACTTTTGTACTAATTTGATTTTTCAATGTGTTCATCGACTTTGGATTAATATCTTCGATTGGATTACTGAACAAATCTTCGTGTTGTATTGTATTAAGCTTGGATTTCTTTGGTACATTGGTGTCAGAGGAAGAATTTTGGAGAATATAGTTGTCAGAAATTGTACTATTAGTTGTTTCCCGTACTGGTGTTGATAATGCTGCCACTTTTCTACGCATATTTGCAAAGTAATCTTTGTTATTCTTCGATTGTGAATTGTTACTTAGCTCTTTGATGATGCAGGGATCATTTTCACTGCCATATCGTGTAGCACAATATAACTGTGTAACTCTAAGAAGAGTTTCTCGTAAATAAGGATCTTTCCCTAGAAAAAGAAAATGTTTTAAGCAAAACAACTTAGTACAGAAAATGCGAAATAATATGATTTTGCTATTAAAAGATTGTTTTTGTATTAACTGATTATTGAAAGGAGTTATAAAATCTCCAGAAGCCCACACTACAAACAATACTCTTTTCAGGATGAACAAAAATATTGTAATGACTGTGAATATCAATGTGTATCGGTAGTTTAGGGATAAAATGCCCTCCAGCCACTCATGTACTCAGGGTTCGATCCCCTGCCAGCTCACTTTTAAAGCTCTCCTAGGTGGTAGTAAGCTCGGAAAAGAAGGAAGGTTGACTTTGAGGCTACCAGCTCCACCACGTAAAAATAAAATGTATATTTCTGACAATTCAGAGCTCAAAGCTTGGGGTCATAAGTCCCCCTGGGGACTCAAAAGAATGAAAGAAGTATTCCAATACGAAATCATCACCTATTGGTCGTTTGTATATCTTTAGCTAGTGGATACTGTCGGTAAAGATTTTTCTCGAGACTTATAGACTGAATTCGATGTATACTGGTAAGTTTGCCAATAATACTTACTTTCAACAATTTGTTTCAAGAGTGATCATGATTTGATGTCAGGGGTACTGTACGTCTGTTTCAACCTAGTTTGAGACTTTTCAGAAGTATGCGCCTAATACCCTACCAAGGGTCGAACGCAGGACATTCAGGTTATCAGACCAAGCTCGTTAGCCATTCAACCACTTGGATTGGAATCCAGTAATATTAATATACTGCTGAAGATGCCGAAATTTTTGTGTCCTTCAAATGTTTACGCATGTCAAGTCTTTTCTCTGACTGAGGATTTAGGTATTTCAAGCCGACGAGTCTTATATAGAACGAAACATCCATCTTAGATTCCACTGATGAACACCACTAAGGAAGTAACATCTTGTTAACCTTAAGGCATCGTCAAAGAGTCCGTTCTAGGAGATAATATGTCAAACGAAACTGAGCATTAGAGTCCAATAAGAACAGCCAATGGGACGAGACTGTAAAATTACATCGACTGAGATGGTTAGGACATGTGCTACGTATGCCTAGTCATCGCCTTCCTCGCCGGGCAATGTTAGCTGATATAGGGTCAGACTGGAAAAGAGCTAGCGGTGGTCAAACGAAAACATGGCACCAGTCAATGAAATCCACAACAGTTAGTCTAAGCCACTTAGGAAGGTGTAAACTTCCTGACTGGTTGGGGTCCTCGGGACGGTAAAACCAATGGTTGGAAACAATTGGTGACATGGCTCAAAATCGTTCTCAATGGCTATCGCAGATGCATCCACTCCTTGTGACTTATGATTTCCAATGAAACTGTTTTGTTCTTCGTTATTACTATTCCTTTGTCTCATGCCTCTGTTTACTGTCTATATTATGCATTTCTCCTACTTTCTTCTCTTCTTTTGTGCGCTACATGCAGTGTGGCGACTTGAACTGCCGCACATATGTGCAAAGTTCTACGTCGAAAACCGACCGACCTACCGAGCCAATGGGAAGTTCAAAAAAAATTATTTCAACAAATCGCGGTTAGTTAGCACTTGCATTAAAGAGTAAGAAGTTCTATTTCTACAGAAAGTATAGATCATTATGTATTAATGTCAGTTAAAAAAGCCATCGGATAAAGAAAGATCATTAAGAAAATAAAAGACAATTCAGCGAAAAAAATTTTTTTTCGAGGAAGTCATCAACTGGGCTATACATTCTTGTGTTTATATTAAATGTGTCAGAAAGTTCCTGAATTATTCCCGGTAAAAGGTGAAATTAATAAAATTACTAAGTGTAATAAGTAGAAATAGGTAGTGGTAATATTCAAGTAATATTTCAAGTCAAATTAAAAATACAATGTGTAATAATCCGGGAGGTCGGTTAGGAAAGACATAATAAGTTATGATTACTCAGCAGTAGCTTTAATAGTGAGAATAAAAATTGTAAATCACGTAGCACTCAACGGCACGAAGGCAGAAAAGGTTAGAAATTTGATAAGGTTAAAGCTGGTTGAGTGTCCATTTAACAAGTGTGATAACGTGCAAAATGAGAGTGATTATAGTGAATTAATTATTAAAGCATAAACAAACTAAAAGTAACGGAGCGACTAGTGAAGCGCTTAAGACCATGGTAAAATAAGAGACTAGACAAACTTTTTCTATAAACAGAGTTTGGGGTTGTATTGACAAACTGCCAACGTCTCTACTATACACAAATGCCTAAGCCTAACGCCCTTTGTATCATTTGACCTCACCTTGTAGATAATCTGGAAAGACAACGCTGGTGGAGCTACGTGGCTTGAGTTCACCAAATGCTCGAGAATTAAGTTAGTAATTCTCTTGCAATGTCCTTTTGCTAACCATGCCGGACAATGTCCATATATGCATTTGGAAAGTGTGCGTCGGTGGCACAGTGGTTAGGACTCTCGCCGACCATGCACATGGTCCGGGGTTCGATCCCCTGCCGGCGCACACCCGATATCTATGGTATGCCTGAATTTGGGCAACCGATATCCATGCTGAAAATTCCATACTTGTACTGAAAATACGGTGTGGAATCAAGCTGTAAATCAAAAAAAAAAAACTAGCTCCACAGGAGCAGCAGGTGAATTTATAAACACACATTGAAGTGGCCAGTTCAAAGCGGTAGTTTATCCTTCACACATCCATTGATCATTTTTAGGCTGTAGAAACTGACCCGTAGCTCAGCCGTAAAGTAGGTTTTCCTCAGTGATCTGCATAAGCGATTATTCAAGATCGAAAAGAAAATTTTCTCCACTGAATTGTCTTTTATTTTCTTCATGACTCAATGGGTATTTTTAATGATCATTATATTGAAATCTGCGTCGGTGGCATAGCGGTTAGGATGCTCGCCGACCATGCACATGGTCCGGGGTTCGATCCCCGGCCGACGCACTCCTTTACCCCACTAAGCCAGAAATAATGCTGGTGAAGAGGAAAGGTTGGGCATAAGGCCAGCAACCCCAGCCTGTAAAATAAACACTGCTACAGAAACTTCAAGCCACTAGCTTGGAGCCCTATGTTCCCCTGGGGAACGTGAAGGAAAAAAAATAAATATTAAAATCTGGAAATACTTGATAGTATATACCCGGGACAGCTCTTCATACAAAATACGAAATCACTTCTCCTGTATCACTGCAGTGGAATTTTTTAGCGAACACACAAAATTCCGGTTGTCACAAAATGTAATCGTTTCTCACAGCAGCCAGTAGTTCACAGGAGTTCCAATCACCCACAAGCTGCTGTCTTAACTAACTACTTATTAAAGTCTGTGTTTTTGAAATTTCTTTAGAATAGAAACTGTACTTAGAACTTTAACAGTTCCTTATGAATATTTCATCAGTTGCCTTTTCGGTATCCTCAGTCTATTAAAATCTATCAATCAATAGTCTGAAAAGTACATTCGAGTCTAGAGTGTTTTCAGTTGCAGCACAGACTTTCGGCACACTTAAATTACTCTCATTTCTAAGGATTAATACTTGTGTAGAAATAGATTTTGATAGTTAATTAACTGAACAAAAGTCTATTGAAATTTAGATTTGATTTCATTATCACTCCCAAAAAGAGGAGACTTTAGACTATTCTAGCTGATTTGAAACCCTTATGTCAACTTATTGACTATTTTAGTTCATTCAAAATAACAACTAATCATTAAAATAATGAATTTTGAAGCACTTCTCACTGTCATTAGCCTATGAAAATGTTTAAGCTAGACATCTGGCCGATCATTTCCACTACTTCTTTTTCTTCTTCTTCATTCAAACAAACCGGCAGGTGGCTTAAATTAATATATATAAATAAACAAATATACGGACAATAAAAAGAAACAAACATTTGATCAACTCATGTTTTTATATATGTTCTTTCTGTCAACTCATTAGTAATAAAAATAAAAAAATTCTTTTGAACAATTCAGAACACTACAGTAAGTGTTATTTTCTTAAAAGTCCATTTTCTTGTTGTTTTTTTATTTTTGAAAATTTAAGTATTAATTACTATCAGAGTTCAAAACAAGATCAAATTTTAATTGAGATCATCATTACTGTCATTATCATAATGACCAGTCACGTGATTTACTCATTAGATGATGAGCGCTTTACGTCCATATGGCATTGCTACTTTCTAAATTACTTATTTTGAAAATATCTGCATCATATTACAACGAAGAAATTGAAACTAACAAACATTGATCAATCATCCAAATGGTACCCAAGCCATGGTAGTAGAACATTGTCAAGATGCTCATGAACAACAGCTCACTTCTTGAATACTTTTTTTCTTACATATCTTTCTGCAGCAATATCAAAGATGACATGTAGCATTAGATCAAACCGTTCGAAAGGTTTGTGGCTCTGCATTATTTTTTACAGAGAAAGCTGTTTCTGTAGTTATTACTCTTGTGAATAATATGCCTGTTCCAAGCTTCTAAACTCTATCTAACATTGAATGCTTTAGACTGTGTAAGACTAGTTAAAAAATCTTTACAATTTACCCATTTCCTTTGTAATGTTTTTTTACCGTCTGACATTAATATATGATACTATATAACGCCATAAATCACGTTTTATAGGAAATTAATCAGTGGTTCTTCTCAAATCGTCTCAAGCGAACTGATGTAAGAATAAAACTTGTGCACTGTGGTAGAGTATAATTCCACTATGGTTAAAATTTATTTTGATAAAGTCTAACAGAGTTATACAGTAATATTTACTGATGACGACATTTCGAGCACAATTTATTACTGCTCATAATCATATCAAGGTACTGACACAACCTTGTGATTTCGTTTATATAATTCCATTATTTTTCATCGCTTGACTTGATTGGTAGTAGTATTTTCTACATTTCCGGTATGAGTGATGAGTCGTTTCTATTGCACGTGTTGGGTGTAGACTCGATGAACAAGGATTTAATAATCACCCTCTCTCCACACCTACCTAGATTACTTTTTAGAATTTTAACTCTGTCCCACGCACCCTATTGTGTGGTTGTGTGTTAATGCATGTAGTGCAACTGCTGAGCTTCCTTCTAAATTACTTATCTTCTCGAGGTCAATCATTATTACATTAGCTAAATTCGCATGTTCTGACAATCTGACTACTACTATTACTACTACAATCAAATAACTATCCTATAAAATTCATTAGGAAGATCAGAAAAGGCCAAAAGCAAAATAAAAAGTAATTGTGAAACCAGTAATGATAACATAAATAAGAGAGAATATAAGGCATCTACAGTTATAACATATAAGGACGGGACATCTCAGTGGTCCTTCTCAAATGGTCTTAAGCTAAATCCCTCCAAAAGTCAGGCTGTTAGTTTCACTTTCAGATGCATGCGCGACCTACATGAACTGGTTTGTTCCTATGGTAGATGACATTGAAGCTGCAACTAAGTCGAATGTTAGGTACCTTGGACTATGTATTTCCTCTGATCTTTCCTGATCTTCCCACATCATGTTAGTTGCTAGAAAGATATTTCGTCTAACATTCTACGTAAAGAAGTTAAGACGATCTGGTATCACTGCCTCTAATTTTACTTTTTATGTTCTACCTATTTTTCTTTACTTCTCCTCCTCAATCTTTCTTGGATAACTTAAGGAAGACTTTGTTACACTATGAGGGGCACTGAAAGCTATCAGTAGGGGGGTGGGGGACTGGAGTGTCGCTAGACCAGCTTGTTAATACTGTTATAGGTAAACACTTGAGTGTATGCAAGGAATTAGCGAATATCATATTGTCAGACTCTGAGCCTCCTGTTTACACACAACTCTCTCCTTGTATTTCATCAAATACGACTAGCAGTAACCGTAGAAGACTTTATGCTCGGACGACTAAGTATAAAAACTCTAGTATACTTCATTTGACCCAAATTCAGTCTGATGAGAAAATTGTAAGGCATAAGACTAATAAGCTACTGAAAAACACTAAGCAAATGGCTCTTCTCATTCTTTCTTTCATTATAATATTGTTAATGAATATTTCCACTTAAATTTTAACGTTACATTTATATTCTTATTTACTGATATTATCAGTGTAAATACCTTGTTAATTATCTCTCCCTTTACTGTGTAACGTAAAGAGAAAATTAGACGCCATATCGTATTACAAGCTGAAAATTCCACATCGTACCAAAAGGTGCTGTTTGGAAAAAAGCCATTATTTCATAGTGTGAAATATTCCCATATCATGAATTAAAAGTCAGTCTGAATGAAGAATATTCTTTTCAGTAAACTCTCTTCATGTTCTTACAATTATAAAATATAATATTTAGAGCGGGATCCATTTGTTCCGAAGACTGTGTAGAGAAAGAACTCTAGGTCATCAAGGATATTCTAAGCGAGAACGGATATCCAGAGAAGTTAATTAAAGCCAACATAGGTTACAATAGTCGTAAACATGAATTGGCTACGGTGGAGAAAAATCCTTTCTTTTTACGTCTACAATTCAAAGGATGTACTCTTGTGAAGATTCTATCGCAACGTTTAACCAGGGCGATAAATAAAACTTTCTACTCTGTACATCTGTTCCTATCCTTCAGTAGCCATCCAATGTCCAACCAGCAACTGAAAGATGTCTTACATAACCTTAGCTCTTCTTTATGCATATACCTTTTCAACTGTTCCTGTAGTTCAAGTTATATAGTGTGCACGATTAGGCAGGTTCGTCTACGGGTTCAGGAACATTTACTTGCTTGGTTCAGCAAGGGCGGGGGAAATTAAGTGCATAAAAAACTCGATCCTGTCAATACTGGACATCGCATCGATATCAACACAGCTTTCGGGGTTATATACCGAATTCCGAAGTCGTTATCACATACTGATCGCTTAAGTCCCCCACACACAGCTGAAGCTGTGGCAAAAAAATAGACTAAACCGGAACTTTGTATGCAAAATGAACACGTCCAGACGTTTTTCCTACTGTAGCCAAACTTGAATTAGTGATTTTTCTTCTCACCAAAAGTGCCTCTTCCCCTTAACCCTGTTGATTGTTTTTTCTTTCCTTATTATAACAATCGTTATTATTCATAATTATATCCTTCATGCAAACATTCTCTCAATACTATCAGATTTTCCATTTATACTATCTGTACTTTTTATTAGAAATATTACATCTTTTCTCAAATTACGCGTTCACTTGTTTCATTTCACATATTGCTTATCTCATTATGAACCTCTCATTACAGTCTTACTGTCTCCTCTTTAATACATACTACTTTGCACTAGCCACTCACCTGACACCTTTTATAATCTTGAACTGACTTGTCAGTTTTCCTACCCCACACTACAAATCTATTATGACTAATCACCACCACTATTGTCTCCCATTTAACAATATTTCGTGATCGACTTCAGCCTAGCACGTTTATCACACAAATATTATTTATTTTGACACCCCATAACTAATGTTTTACTCTATGTTAAAAATTGTATCCGCCTCACAACTGGCCATTATCGTAACGACAACAAATGATATTTTATACTTTAACCTGAAGTACAGAAGTTATTGAAAAGAATATTCTTCGTTCAGATTGACTTTTAAAGCCATTATTATTACTACTATATTCTATGATCTTTCAGAAACACTGTTTAACTGTACAACTTGATGAGAATTTGCAGGAAGGATGGTTTTCTCTAACTTGATTTTTTTTTAAATAAGTATACCATGAGTATTTTTCATACTGTTCTCTTTATTAATTGAACGCTTTTGAAAGATGAAGGCAAGAATCCATAAGCACCACATTGATAAATGTGTTACTCTGTCATTTAGATTTTTTTTAATACATTACTTAATAACAAAAAGTAGCTTGCACCAGGGATTTTCAATTACTAGGACAATTAAAATAGTGAAATGTCTTCATTAAGGGTATAGTTAATTATAATGCGAGTAAAACACTTCTGTGTGAATGAATAATGAGCACCATGCTGTTTGGCGATTCTTACTTTTTCAGCTTTCCTACTGAAAACATAAATAAGGGTCAACTGAACCATTTTATGATTTCAGCATCACTAATCATTTCCGTGACTTATATGTCACCTATACAGTTTAGTTCTGTGCTCCATTTTACAATGTGTTTTTGCACAATGGCTGTAAGATGCCTTAAAAATCAGCCAGAGAACCACTAAAAGCCAGGAAGTGCTGATCAGCTGTTCGGTTTTAGTTCAGGATTCTTAAGCAGTGTGTACCTAAGACACCAACAGGGATCAAACCCACGACCTTCAGGTTACGAGACCAAGTTCGTTGGTTATTCAACTATTTGGGCCGTGATTGTACTAAATTATTTTAAAAATTTTATTTTTGATTATAGCTTGATTCCACACCATGCTTTTGGTACATGTATGGAATTTTCAGCATGTGATATCGTTAGCCTAAATTTTGCAGGATGATATCAGGTGTGCATCGGCAGGCGATCGAGCCCCGCACTATATGCATGGTCGGCGAGAGTCCTAACGGTTGTGTTATTACCTTAAACTGTGGCTTACTGAATTGACTTGAAAGTACAGGAACAGAAGAGGTACTAAATGAAGCGACTGACATGCAGTTTTTAAAATAATTTATGTCTACCAACATAAAACTGCCATCAGATTGAGTTTGACAGACATTGTGTATCAGTTGTAGTGAAACTCAATTTCTGTTACTGTCATTCAGAGTTCCAGTATAGTAAAATACCTCTAAATTATGAATTATTTAGGCAATGGTTCTCAGGATCCAGATAGCAAACATGTCCATTACCAAGTTTTGGAGAGCTAGAATATTCTGTCTACGGAAATGTAAATGTACAGAAATTACTAAGTGAAACACAGACATAGGTTTTCCCATGAAAGGACTTATTTTAAGATGTACGATGAATGTTCATTTCTTGTTCAACAAGGAACACTATAGACAAACTGATGATGATGTAGCTATGGTTTCCCCGTTAAGTCCAATCCTAGCTGACTTTCTCCTGGCTAATTTAAAGAATGAACTACCGTCGATGTTTGGATGACACATTTCCGATTATAAAAACGAGAATGAAGCAATGAACATCCTGGACAAGTTCATTAATGCGCATTCAGCAATTAACTTTGCCATTGAGAAAAGTAGGAATGAAAGTATTATATTCTTAGACGTAGCATATTAAGGAGTGTTAAAAGGAAGCCTACAACAGCAGGTCAGTACACTAATTTTTTGAATTTTGTACCTTAGAAATGTAAATCTCAAATTCTATAGATTACTGTCAACATTTATTCATACAGTTATTATTATTATTGTTTCCTTTAATTCCTAGAGGAACATAGGGCTTCAGCCGTGCACCTCCATTGCGTTCGGTTCTCTGCTAGAGTCTTCACCTGGCTCCAAGTCTGCCCACACGTTTTCATCTCCTCTTCACATGACCCCCTCCAAGTCACCCCACCTTGCACTGACGACCAACTCGCCGCTTCCCTTTCGGGTTCCACTCGAGCAATGGCTTGTCTAGTGATGTCACTTGAAGGTCTGTTTCCTCAGAGTATGGCCAATCCATCTCCATTTCTTCCTGCCTATTTGTTGCACAATCGGTTCCTGGTTGGTTCGCTCCTAGAGATCTCTGTTGCTGATCTTTTCTGGCCGGCCATCTGATCTTGAGTATTGAGCGAAGACAACTGTTAATGAAGGTCTGTAGTTTGTTTGAGATGCTCTTTATGACGCGCAGTGCAAGTCTCTGATCCGTATAGTAGCACTGACTTCATACATACAGTTATATTGGCTATCATCTAACGAACAGTGAAATAGCAATTTACGCAATATACTATTCATAGTAAGTAGTTTAGATGAATAAGTAATCTAACTTACTGTAAATTATTAAGCATTACTAAATAAACCAGAATAAGTCAGACGGCATTTATTTATTTTTTTTATTATACCTCTCTGTATACTTTTCATTAGCATTACAAACGGATGTTGTGGACGCGAAAGGAAGTCATAAAGCATTTCAACTTACCTTAATAAATCTATTTTGTTCATTGAGAGAATTTCAATAATCCTAGTCTCAAAAGTCTGTAAGTAATTATATATATATATATATATATATATATATATATATATATATATATGATACAGAACTCCCTCCCTTTGAATGCTTTTCGTATTTAAGTGTATTTTATACCATAGTAATGAGGCTTTATTGAATAAATGGGTAGGTGACTGAACACCTTCCTCAAATAACTTTAATGTGATTTCTCAAAAAATCAAACTTATCTTATTTCATACGCACACACACACAACACATACATACTGAAAGCAATTAAACAAATAAGTTAAAATTGTAGAAAAATGTATAAAAGATAATTAGAAAAACAAACAAAACCAAAAAATGGAAGAAATGCTAAAAATAATTCAATTCAGTCAAAAAATCTGTGCTTAAATGAGCAAACATCTAATAAACATTAATGAACAGCCGACAGTTATAAATCTACTAAAGCTCTATTTATTATATTTTCACTTCCTGTAATAAATATGTAGTATTTAGTGGTGTACGTAGTAGTAAAGTGAATGTTGAGGCGGACATGTTTATAAGTCATTGTGTTTACGGAAGGTTTATATAATCATTGTAACCTAATTTGTTTTAGTATAATTTGTTCTTATGATTTGCTAATTGCAAGTATAGAACTCAACAAAATAAGTTTGGAGATTTATGGGTGTGTTCAATTCCACAGGGTTAAAGGAAATAATAAATAAAATGAAACTGACGATGGAGAACAGTTTACTGAACTCCAGTATGTGTTGACTGACTTGTCACAACTCAATTTAAATAATTTTGATTAACAATTAAATAGTTTATTAAATATAGAAAATCACAAGACTGACAATATGTGCACCATTTCTTACCTGCTACTGTTGGTAGCATAAGAGCTTGACGCTTCTCTTTCATCCGCCTGTTTTGGAACCAAACCTGAAAAGAGGAATGGAAAGATATTCAAGATAAACAAGTTAGGGTAGAATGCAGGATATAGTGTTTAAGCACTCAGCCTATACTATACAGCAAAAATATAAATTCAGACATCTAGAAAAAACAAAAAAGGGAGCAAAGAATATCCTTTTCAATAATTCCCTCTTCTGACTCTACAGTTATGCACATGTTTGTATACATAGAATATTCTAGAATAGTAATCAATGACAATATTGGTGTTTTTTAAATAATATCGATTTGTTAAGTAAGATCAAGGGAATCACAGAAAAATTTCCACAACAAACTGAGGATCATTAGAACCTTGATGGCCAAGGTAAGGACAATGTCTGATACATAAGTCAGGTTTCTTAATGTGGGTCCCAACTGCCTGAAAAGTATACAGTAGACGAACTCTTAAGTGGAAGTTAAGATTAGTTGGTGTGCGATAGATGATTTTGGAAGCCTCGTTAACATTAATCTTGTGTTCTGCATCGACAAGATGAGATATAATAGCGCTAAGAATCGATTTTGTTTGCCCTTAACCATGCAGGGTGATGTTCAGAAATCCGACGAGAAACACAATTGTATCCCTATGTAACTGGCTCCACAGGAGAAGTCAAATTGGTAGATACACATAGAAGAGGCGATATTAGGCGGTTTATCTTTGACTCCCGAACGCAAAATAAGAGTGGTTTTGAAAACAGTGTAATTCAGTAGCAGGGAATGTTCTTTTTATCGCCGTATTCAACAGGCGTTGTTTTGAAGTCTCGCTGATGTTATCCCTGATTGACCAGAATTGTAAGAATAAGGCATTTTTCGGAGCTATTGGTACCTTGACCTGTCTTGACTTTTAATTCAAATTCTTATCGATAAATTTTTCTGAATAACCGTTCACACTCAGCAATTGTTTAATACTCTTAAGTTCTTCATTAAGACATTCATCAGAACAGATTGCTTTTGCTCTGTGGACCAAGCACTTTATTAGATTGCGTTTGTATTTGAAAGGCACGAAGTTAGAAAAAATGAGAATACAGACCCGTTGACCTAGGTTTTTTATATGCACTTCTTCTGATTGTACGTTCCTCTTTTCTAGTCATAAGGATGTCTAAAAATGAAATACTAGAGTCCCTTTCTTTCTCGATGGTAAAATTTATTGCAGGATGAACATCGTTAAATTTGTCCAGACAGAATGTTCTTTGCTTCATCTTAATTTTTCATTATCAAAAATGTATCATCCATGTAATGACAGTAGAATTCCAGTTCATCAATTGCATCTTTTAAAGGCCAATTCCATAGTTTCGTAGAGAAAATTTAGACTAGAATGGGTCCTAGTGGCAACCCCACTGCCACACCATCAATTCGTTTGTATAGTTTCTTATCAGCCTACTAATCAACTATGGATATTTTTTACCTTGATGTTTGCAAACTGAAATTTTATTTCGTCATTGCATTGACATAAGTTTATGAGTTACTTTAAAAAACTCTTACAAAATAAAGTTAAGATTTTTCGAATAGACGTCGTCATTAACCGTTATACAGTGAGGAATTGTTAGGAATCAAACAGGTTCACCCAACTGCTTTTTGGGAATGCTCATCGATAAATGTGTGAAAGACAAAACAATCCAGAAATGCAAGGTTTGCAGGTAAGCATATATTTATTCCGAATTTCACTATCCATGAAATTCACCTTCTTTGAATTGGTGACAATATTTTTGAAGGCATTAGAAAGCGGTTGCGTATGACAGAATCATAAAAAACACTACATAGTTAGCAATGAAAGTCCCTTTGATATATATACACATATATATATATTATATATTTATTTGATATCTCCTAATAATTATATCATATGCATTTCCCATCCAATGAAGTGTAAGGAAACAGGGAAAAGGTCAGGGAAAAATAATTATTCGTTTACCTTCATAAACAAGAATAAAATCTTAAAATTTATACTTCTGAGAATGCCCATTGCTCCAACGATTATTTACGTGCAGCACGCAGGTCATCTATATCTACGATGACATATTCCAGCATTGACTCCTGTCACTCTGCCAACCCTGACCATGATTTTAAGATAATCTACCGAATCAATGCGAACTTGCCATGTTTTCTTCGTTACAGACTTCTAAAGACAGTGGAGGCCTTGGTAATTCATGGCTTTAAGCCAAACTTTTGTGTACAAAAGAAGTATGTACAATTCCTACTTCTGCCTTGGCCGTAGAGGGATAGACATTTATTTATTTTGTTTATTTAGTTATTCTATGTACCTTTCCCTTATTACTACGATTATTATTATTATTCTCACTATTCTCACTCTGAATTGTTTCCGCTTGTCCCACTTATCATTCTAAATCCAAAATTTTTAAAATATTTTTACAATATTGAATTCTATCTTATCAAATTTCACACCATGTTATGTAACATTTTATATTCACCTACTAATCCTATAATTATGCACCCCTTTCCAAAATCTATACACCTTATGTATTATTCCATATATGACATTAATTGTTTTGCTACTTGACATTTAACTATGATTATAATCACAAATATTTTGATTGCATTTCATACTATTATTATTATTTCATGTATTCACACCTTTGATCTAATTCCGTCACCGGATATAATTTCTTAAAAACAGTATATATATACAATTGTACAGTTTGATAATAAATTCGTTGAAAAGAGTCTCTTCGCTGAATATTGTCATCTTAATCTACATAGCTATCTGGAGAAATGTGACCGTAAAATTCTAGTCAGTTATATGCATTCACTACACAAGCCCATTTTGTCTAAGAAGGTCAGTAAAACAAAAAAATAGCGACTTTAGCGAGACACAGTGGGAAATGTATCTCACCATGCTTACCACCTTATATTTCCACCAATGGAAAAGCATAAAACCACTTCATGAATATCCATTCTTAATATTTGACTTCAGATCAAACATTACGTGTATTTGGAAAGTCGGCGCACTGGTTAGCAGTGGAAGCTCATGATATGAGCATAATAATAATTCTCATGCTGGAGGAAAGATTTTCACTAAAATAACAACCGATTAGACGATAAAGCGCTGAAATCTTATAAACATCGTGCAGATATCCCTATAAAAGAAGTCTATAATTAAGTTATATGTGAAGAACATGGAGCCTTATTCAGCTCTGTCAGCTATGATACAGTACCACTACTCACCTTTATTGTATTCTCTGGAAGATCAAGTTCATTAGAAAGTTTAGTTCTCTGTGGTCGACTAACATAACGATCCATTTGATATGTTTTCTCCAACAATTCAATCTGTTTCTGTGAATAACTTGTACGATAACGTTTTGAATGGTCTTGTATTTCTTCTTCTTCTGTCTTCAAATCAATTGATCTGTGACGCTTTCTTTGTGATACACACGATTGAATACTTTTCTTCAATGAATCTCCAATCATTTGACCATTAAATGAAGTTGACGAGGACTTTATCTCTTCTCTTGTACTTCTAATCTTGTTATTTGTCATTTTGTCTTCATAATGAGTTTTATGGTTTTGTATTGTATTTGTGACAAATTGTTTGCTTGTTGATGTATCACATAATCTGAGCATTTCTACTGAATCATCAGAGTTAGAGTGACTAGGATATTGGGATTGTTGAGATTCCAGGCTATGATGAAAGTGAGGATAGTATTGTGGATGTGGATGTGAAAATATTTCTTCATATGTACGAGGATCCTTTTTCTGCTGACTTCGACAATGCCGCTGAGGAGGAAGCGAAGACTTCGCAGAGTTTAATGAGCACGTGTATACATCATCGTAGTTATTTTTTTCAAATGGAAAAGTCACTACACTGTCTACATCACTTTTATTATTTCTATCATTGAAACTTGGTGCTGTCCGATTCATGATAGGCTGTGCATAGAAACTTTTAAAATCATTGACTACTGAGCCTGAACACGTCACATTACTCGTATTATTATTATTACTATTAGTAGTAGTAGTAGTATGAGGTAATGAGTAGTCAATTTCAGGCAATATTGTATTAATTAAAGCATTATTAGTTTGCACAAAATCCGATTGCTTATTAAGTTTTGTTTTAAGTTCATTGAAAATTGCCAGTGTAGAAGAGTATGACAACAATGGTGGAAAATAGACATTTTCTGAAAGCATTTTAGGTTGAAAAGATGATAACGACGATGAATCTGAAAAAGTAAAATCAATAAACAAATTTTGATGACTAAATAACTTGAATTTTTAGACCAGACCTTTATGCTATATAACTAAAAACAAATATTCCTTAATTTTTCTCAACTCCGACCAATTTGACCGACTATAGGTTACAATCGGTTACCGCTGATTGGAGTTATGCAACATCCGTGATTCACCTGTTCACTTCATTGGGATCTAAGTATTCGTTGAGTGTGACCCTATTCAACAATATTTCATGTGCTTTCTCACATGATAATTTAGCCCGAGGTCATATCAATGATAAACGACCACAGCCAGAATTCTATCGTACATCGTAACAATTATATTGATATTGAGTTTATGTCAGAAAGCTTTAATGAGTGACGGTAGAAATCGGAGTCGAAATCGGAGATTTTAGACAGACTACCTGTAACTATTTGACCTACCTTCAAGCAAAACTGACTGTAAATTCATCAGACTGGTGAGCCTCATGTTAAGATTGACCGATTTTAGCTGTTACTGAGTATCTCTTTAAGGAGCTTACTAATGAAGCATAACACAATATGCCAATGAGTACTTTTAAATACAAATTCCAATGAAAGTCCTTTCTGATTTTGTGGCCAGCATTATACTCAGTCATTCAGACATTAGGAACTTGATTTCAAAAAATATAAATCACCGAGAGAGAGAAAGAGAGTTACAGTTCTAAAATTAGTCAATGTATATAAAGTTCTTAAAAGTTAAAAAGAAATCATCATAAGAATTACCCCCAAATGAAGTTATTTTACATAGAAAATCATATATCGAGATTAAGAACCACCTACTTCCCTGAGTGTTACTTCTCACTAGTGCATTAATCTAATGTATAATACACCAATCATCAGTCGTAATTCGTTTCGTTTCATATTTTGAAAAAAAACCTCATAGAAGGTGCACGGTAACTTTGAAATAAACGTCTAATTGTGCTACGAATAGAAGAGTTACTTTTATTAACACTTAGAATTAAACAGGGAAAATACACCAGTCTTTTTTTTACCTACCAGTTGTAAAACGAGACATTGCCGTAGGTAATTAATCCAGTCTTTTGATTAAATTTCAATAATAATTAAGAACGTATATTATATTTGTGTATGTGTATCCAACATTAAATAGGCTAAATTAGACTTTTTCCTTTTTGTAAGTTGTAGGAGAAAATAAAAACACACGGTGTGCTCAATTTCCCTGTAATAATTTGCTTCCTCTCTGTAGTCATGATGATTTCTAAAATAAAGATAGAATGTAGTCACACACTCTTAACAAAATTTGATTGGTTGAAAAAAATTTTATTATTTTTTATTCATACCTTTCACTCCTCTGATTGGAAAGGGGGCAGGAATAACTTTTATAGGAGTAGAGAGAGATAGGGAAAGACAGTTGACAATATTTTAGCACAACTTTCCGTCATCATGATTAAGGGGAGAAATCACATCATATAACTACATTGGGGAACAGAATAATTAAACTCCCCTAGTGTATTTGTAACAATTTCAAGCGTGAATCAATTCACATAAACACATGGAAAGTGGACGATAAAACCCATTCGAAGAAGTACATTGTAACATGAAATAAAACAATTCCAACAGTGGTGTGAACAAGGGCAGTAATTTTGCTCGAAATATTACCAATAACAAAACTTACCATTGTGTGTAAACCATTGAAATATAATTATACTTTATTTGATCTAATCCACAATGCTCAAATTTTTTACTAATATTAATTAAATCTGTCATACAACATGAACTGGAATCAATTCAACAACTGCAATGAATATTTTTAGTTATCAACAGTTTTCAAAAACATTGTTGACTGAAATGAAGCCTTGGAAATTAGAGCTTGTTTGAATGAAATGTCACTGTTAAGCCAGAAGGGTGGTTTCAATACAATGAATTCTCTATAGTTCGTTTGTAAGGGTTAGTTTTGTTTTTACGAGTTGATTTATGGAGTGATACCAGTTAGAGAACCACTGGACAGCTGTTTCATCCTAGTTTGAGAATCATCGGCAGTACGAGCTTGCCTTGTAACCGGAAGGTCCTGGGTTCGAACCCTGACAGTGGATGCTTACTGCCGACGATTCTCAAACTAGGATGAAACAGCTGTCCAGTACTACCTGGTTTTCAATGGTTCTCTAACTGATATTAATCCGTGATCTACTCGTAACAACAATGAATTCTTTTCTAGTAGTACAAATGAAAATGGAGTTTAAAACGATGGTAAGGTATTGAGGAGTAAGTAAAGGTGCTATTCAGCATAATGACAGTAAAATGGTAAGTCAAGATGTATACAGGGATATGATGAAATTCCCCAACCACAGGATCAGAGCTGTAGTAATTGAAGTTAAGGAGAATGAGACAAGCGTCTTGGTATGAATTACTTGCCAGCTACGCTATTTGTCCGGGGTCCAATCCCCAGCCAACACACTCCTACACCTCGAATAACCAGTAGTAAACCCAATAAGGCTGGAAGGTTGTTTATGAGGCTAGCAAATTGGTTCCTTAAAATAAATTATAATTATATTTCAATAGTTTACACATAGTGGTAATATTTCGAGCAAAATTACTGCCCGTGTCCACACCAACTGTTGGAATTGTTTTTTTTAAATTCACACATTTATGATTTGTACTCATTCATTTCTATGTATCTGGAATTATATTCCAGGTGGACAGTTGTGCTGTTGAGTCATCTATATTACCTTCATGAATATAGATTCTGTTATAAGTCTCTCTTTCCATTTGTTCATATTAGTTTTCAGAATAAAATCATTGTTCCAGTCGATATTGTGGTTTTGTCCCACACATGTGCAGCTATAGATGAATTTTTTCTCTAAATTGTTGTAAGCTTGTGTTCCTGTTGGATGACGTTTAGTTAGGCGTTAATGTTGATTCACTCTTATTTTGAGTGATCTGGACGTTTGACCCACATATTTAGTCGGACACTCGGCACAAGATATTTTGTAAATCACATTGTTTTTATCCATCATTTTTATTGGATCTTTCAGTTGATTTATTTTATTTTTAATTAGATTCGTTGGTTTAAACTTGGTGCCAATCCCAATATTTTTGAGGCTTCTTCGAATTGCCTCTGATGTAGCATTTTTGTATGATATTGTGATTGTTTTTTACCATCCTCTTTCTTGTCATTCTCTGGTTTCAACCTTTTTCTCTCTTCTTTATATTATCTCTGATAAGTTTTTGTCGAGTAACATTATGAATAAGACGTTTATTTCTTTACACTTATCCTCTGGTCTTGTTGTAAGTCTACGTATTTCATCTGCAAGACCTTGTATTAATCCTCGTTTTACCGTGAGTGGATGAGCTGAGTAATAATCAAGGAATCTCCCAGAATGTGTAGTTTTTCTATATAGCATCGTTTTTATCCTATCATCTCTTACTCTTTTACTTTGCAGTCTAACATAGGCAGTTCCCCAATTTCATTCTCTATTTCCATAGTGAATTTTATCGAGTCGGCATAACTGTTTCTGTGTGAGAAGAATTTCTCAACATAGTTCTTTTTCATTATTACTAATGTGTCGTCTACATATCTCCACTAACATTTTATTGATAACCTGAATGGTTTAAGTGCATTCTCTTCCCGAAAATCCATGAATATGTCAGTTATTATTGGTGACTGCTCCTTCATTTCGTTAGTATATTTTTCCTTAAAACGTAAAATATATTGTTGTTAGACAGAATTCCACCCCTTTTATTATTTCTTCTATGGATAACTGTGTTCTGTCTTGTAGGCCATCATCTTCTCTGAGTCTCGTTTTCAGTGCGTTCACGACCATTTAAATGGGTATTTTAGAACAGAGCCTGTTTACATAAAAGCTGACTAGTATTTCTTCTTCGTTTATCCTAGCGTTTTTTAGGCATCTCACTAATTCAAATGAATCCCCTATTCTAGCTTTTAAGTGGTCTTTTGTTGGTCTTAGTATTATTGAGAGAAATCTTGACAACATATACGTTGGTGTGTTTCTAAAATCTACAGTCGCCCTTATCGGATATGCTTTATGCACTTTTGCCATATATTCTAGTTATATTACATGATCCTGGCATAACTTTGAAAGCATTTTGACTTACCATTTACTTCTTTCATCTGTCTGCCTTCTTAAAAGATAAACACCTCTGCTACGGAAAAGTCAAAGCTCAAACTTGAAGCTCAACGTTCCGCTCGGAATGCAAAGCAATGAAATAAAGTAATAATAATTTCACGATTGATGACACTTTACACAATATTCACAATGAAACCCATGTTCGTATCGATTTTATCTTCTTATTGACGTTCGTCGGGAGGGTGAGTAGTAACTGGTTTACTTAATTTTAGATGACCTCTGACAACCAGTAATTCTGTAAATGTGATTAGTTACACTTATTATTATTGTTCCCTTGGGTTCCTAGTGGAACATAGGGCTTCAACTGCACGCCTCCACTTGCTTCTGTCTTGTACTGTACTTATTAGTCACAATTAATGCTAATAAAATGAGATGTTTGATACATGTAATCAGAAAGCATGCGTCTTATTAATCTCAGACAAACATAGCCATAAGCTGAGATCAACCATTTGCTTGAGCCCTCCATTCGGACTCACGAATACACCTGCACTATCCGTCTGTGTCAGCTGCTGGCTTCCTCCCACAAACTATCAGGTGGACAATCCCCTTCAAAATGTTATGTGACATGGCAGCTGATGAACAGAAATAATCATATTAGGCAAAATTATATTTTTTCGAACAGAAATTAACAAAGCCTCCTCACATACATACATACATACAAACTAATATACACTGTACAACAGGGAGGGATTCAAAGGGAACGACTCGAACGAAGGAAGTCTCAGTGAATTCCAGTCTCCTTCAGTGTCAACTTGTCGAACAAATATTCACCCAGTCCACTGCCAACCCTCTTCGCCTGAGTCACATAGTCGGCGAGTTGCTTGATTCCATCCTCCTGTTCATGTAGGTATTCACTCTCGATGAAGTCAGCCAATCCCGGATCATTGTTCTTCGAAGCCAGTTCATCGAGTTTCAATAGTGACTGTGAGTAGACGGGAGAGAATGAGAAGAATCAGAATCACTTCAAATAATAATAATAATTACAATAATAATAATAGTGAAAACACTAATAATAATAAAATGAAGTAGACTGCATGAGCTAATTGAGTGATAACTCGCGACCATTAATTTGTGTGTTTGTCTGTGTATGTGAGTATCTGCATGTGTGATGGATGGATGTAAGAATGATGTCAATCGATGAGGTTAGTTGACTCCCTTGCAAAATATTCACCATTACGGAATTTGATAACTTCGACTAGCAGGAAATCGTCATTTAATAAAAGTCCAGTATACACACTCGAGTGAATAATATTCAGCAACAGAGCTCACTTCGACAGGTAAGTGTTTCCAGTGAGAATTGAAGACAATTAATATTACATCAGAGAGGAAAAGACTAATCGCTAAACTCACTCGACTTTCACGAACTGAATCCAGACATGAAAATCACTGTATTTTCAACATTCGGTGCTTGAAAAATGAAACTACTAACAAAAGGACAACGTCTAAGTGCTCCAGTTCTTACAGACAAAGTTAGAAGCAGAATGGAATGTCTACAAACACTATGCCAAAAAGAAGAGATCCACAGAATTGGTAAAATGTTGCCCCATATCAGATATGAAATTGAGCAGTTAAATCAAAAGCTAGTAGGATTAGTTACCAATGAGGATTGCAATCTTATAACACAGTCCTCTAGCAATACCAAATCACCAGCTTTCAAAAATTCAAAACATACTCATATCAAAGAGTTCAATAAATAATTAGAGGAGAAATCTTCATCTCAGAACGATGAAATCAGCAATCTGAAGTCAACGGCGATCGATAAAACAAAGTGGGCTATTAATCTCTCAACACATATATGAAGTCCTACAGAAATAAGTGTATTAGAAAGGGGACTAAAATTCAATGTAGCGGTAGACAAGCTGAAACCTGAGGATGTCACCCCTAAAATAGAAATAGCACTAAGTGAGATAGACAAAATAATGGCTGACGAAGTACGGGCACAATTTACACTAACATTAAAACGATAGAAACGTGGAAAGCCTAACCTGACAAAACCAGAGATAGAACCCCTAAAACACCTTAAGAATAACAAGGATATAGTAATCACAAAGTCAGACAAAGGAAATGCACCAGTAATATTAGACAAATCAGACTATTTGGACAAGGTGAATACTCACATGCAAACCGGAGCATATGAGGAAATTAATAAGTCAATAGACACCTTTAAGAAATCCTCAGCGGACCTTATACGCCGAATGAAAGCGTTTCTAGGTGGGTCTAAATTGCTTGATTTAATGTCCAAAAAACTAATAACACCAGTTGAATGTATGGTGTTGTTAAAGTTCATAAGTCAGGATACCCAATTACACCTATAGTTGACTTTAGAAATTCACCTACTTATGAATTATCTAAATATTTAGCCATGGTATTGAATTCCCTTAAGAGCCACTCAGAATCTAGACTAACAAATTCTTATGAACTAAAACATAGATTAGATCATATAAAATTAGATAATGAAGAGAAAATGGTTAGTTTTGACATTGTCAGTTTATATACACGTATACCAATAAATATGGTTGTCGAGGCAGTCAGGAACGAATTCATTTCTGACCAAGAACTCGAAGTTAGAACGAAAGTGCCACTTGAGGATATAATGCTGGGAGGGCAGCTATGACTGACTTCCACAGTATTTAAATTCCAGTGGAAAATATACAAACAAAGTGAGGGAGTTGCCATGGGGTCACCAATATCCCGGTTGTGGCAGATATATTCATGGATATGTGGGAAAATATAGCGATTGAAACATTCAGCCCCACCCCAAAAGTATGGTGGAGATATGTAGATGACACATTATGGTTATGATTTTATTTTGATAAATCACACAGTGTTGTACAGTAATATTAACCAGTGACGTCTCGAGCACAAACTATGGGTCATAATCTTATCAAGATGACACATTCACTGTACTTGGAACACAGGATCTAGATACGTTTTTCGAACACAACAACTCGAAAGTAGAGACAATTAAATTCACTTATGAATTGTACAGTCATGAAGGAGAGCTTTCAATGTCAGATTGTAGCGTGGAAAGGAAATAAGATGGGAAGTTAAACACAAGTGTTTACAGAAGACACACACATTCAAACAGATATTTGGATTTCCGATCATCCTATCAAATGGCAGTGAAAATAGGATTGATGAAATATCTAAATAATAGAGCACAAAAACTAAGTAATACCGAGGAGAATCTATGAAAGGAAATGAGACATATAAGAGAAGCTTTGAAACTTAATAATTACCCTGATAAATTAGTCAGAAAATATGTAGGCAAATGTAAAAATAAAATAAATAATGATAGTAGTTAAAGTGATAATAATAACAGTAATAATAATGACGACGTGCATGCCAGACATGTGCAAGATAATAACAACACCAACAATAAGGAATCTAAATCACCAGTGGTACATCCACAGAAAAAGAGAACCTCGGAAACCTTCCGCAGAATTCTTAACAAGGCAAAAATAAAAGTGGCTAGCATTGAAACCAACAAACTCAATTAGAAACAAGATTTTTCAGTTAAGGGATACTGCGAAGTATTTAAAACAAAACCATTTACTTTATCTAATACTTTGCGATGATTATCAGGTCAAATATATAGTCCAGATTAGAAGGAAGGTATCAGTCAGACTGATTCACTCACCTCATTCACTGCCTTCTCCATTGCAAGAGCTGTCATCATCGCATCCTCAACACCTGTGAACTCCGTCTTACATGGAGCCTTTATCTCACTGTACTCAACACGACCACCACGCTTGTTCACATACTTCGCCAATTTCTCAGCGTGCTCACGTTCCTCGAGTGACGCGTTTCGGAAGAATTCAGCTGCATTGGGAAGGGCGACATCATCTCGATCGAAGTAGGTGGAGAATGCCATGTAGTCGTATGCAGCCTGCAATTCCATGTTGATCTGTTTGTTCAGCGCATCTTCACATTCCTTGGTGAAATTCTGTCTGGCTCGTGATTCACTCATTCTGCTGGTTGACACTGAAAGCACACTGACTGATTCAGTCAGTCTGAGTTGATTTGTGGCTTTTATTCTTTCTGGACAAGCATTCACATGATCAGAGTAATTCACGTATACAGTGAAGTGAAGTGAAGTGTGTGAAAGAGAGAGAGAGAGAGTGAATCACGTGCTGTGAGTTGTATTCATTTGAGATCAGTATTGGTGTGAGTGATCTAATTGGTGTTTTCGTGGTTGTGTGTGTATGTGTCTGTGTGTGAGTTGGGGAGTGTGTCTGTGTGTGATTGTGATGGTGATTGGAAGGTGAAGCAGCTAGCTGATTCATCATGTTTTCACGTACTTTCACGTACACATGTGAAATTTTCATCACCATTTGGTTTTGTAATATCACCGATTGGTTTTCGTGTTTCTTCAATGCGAAATGCGTAATGTGTCGAATGTGTCGTATTTTCGGAAGATGACTTTCACATATTAGAACTTGATCATGTGGAATGAATCTGTAGTTTTGTTGTGATTTGATCCACACCTGAGCACTCACTCGTTTGTGTGACTGAGTAGAATGAATTATGACTGGGCTAGGTGGTTGTGTTTTGCGGTGGGGTGGGGTGTGATTAGGTGTGTGGCTTTGTTTTCTGCCACACTGAAGTGATGACTTCTGAGACTAATGAGAATTCCACTCTCCACTTTCAACGATTCACTCTACTGAGCACTCAGTAATTCATGTCACATTCAGTATTCACTCACACGCAATCCAAATGATTCTTCACACAACACTAGTTCACTCTCATTGAATCAGTAGTGTCATGTTGACATCTGAAATGATCACATCTCGCATGAATTCGACTGTTATTATGAAACATCTGATAAAATTCATCCACTTATGCACGGAGGAGGCGAACAGAGATCTATTCAGATCTATTCTATGTGTGTGATGAACACACACATCTCATGTGGCTAACTTGTTCGTTGTATGCTCGTTGTTCGGAGTATTCTACCCTGAGGAAGGGACAAACTATCGTTTTGTTCTTACCAATGTGGATATCTTCCTTGATCTTATTGTTTTGTTATTTTCTGGCTAGTTGTTTGGAAACGCGTATTTGGACATTGGAACCTTCGTTTTCATTAGCTGGAGTATCGACAGTCTTCTCTGATTTGTGCTCGTTCGTGATGTGGAGTGACTTGTGATAAAGTTGTCTGCTAGTATGTGTTCAACTACGCACAAATTCTACGCATTCACCGCCTCTGTATACAGGAAGCGCTAAACAAAAACACAAGAAAACATATTTCGTATTCAAAATTCTATGTTCACTTCTCTTATCCAACCTTGGAAGTTTTTCGTACTATATAATAATGTGAACCTGCATCTGCTCTTCTCCATCTTGTATCTAACACACATTCTTCAGGCTGAGGTGACGTCAACCTGAGTTTTAGTTTATCCATCGTGTGAAACCTATGTCGTCTTGTTCATGTGTTTGCGCTTGTACACGCAGTCTCCAGTCAGGAAATAGTTAAAGAAGTCAATGAAGTGTTCGCCGTTGTCAATCATACCTCAGAATGTCTACTGACACACGATGAGTTCTCTCTCACTTACGCATTTACATCGCTCATAAGAGGAATTTTGATATCACCATCTCCTTGGAGTCTTGTCCATCACTGTTTGCAGATGTCTGTAGAAGTTCTACTTCTCCTCCGTGATCTGCGTTGCTTGTGTCGTGGGGAACAGCTCGGCAAAATCGCCATCCACACACTCAGGTATACCGATGACATACACAAGCTTCGAATTATATCCTCATTCAACTACCACAATGACAGACACTTCAACTTGCTCCAGTGAATAATAGGATTCATGTCGGAAATGTCGTTGTATGATGGAGAATGACACTGTTAGGCGAATGCTTTCAAAGTCATTCGATTGAGATACACATAAAAAACAGTCTGTCAACTTGGATATCCAGATCCCTCTACTTATTCACTGTGAGTATCCCGAAATCACGTCACTGAAATTCCGGGTTGAATAATAAGGTGATGTGAAGTGTGAGAAGACATGGACCTGCATTTTTCGTGAATGGTAGGCTGTGAGAGATAAGAATGCGTTGTTTGATGTTAAGTAAATTCATAAGCGACGATGATGTGAGTAAATCGATGAAACATCGAAGAGGACATATGCGTATTTATTCATCCTAAGCTTTCATAAACAGATATATTTGCCCGACATTGAATATCAATCAGGTGGTCCGCAGTAAAGCATAAGCAGCAAGGTTCTCTGACAGCGAACCAACCAAATATCTGTTGACTGAACAATTATATCAAAAGAAATGTAGATGTAATAGATATACTCTGAGGAGAGTGCTGAGCGACATAATACGACTGGGGGTCTGGGTGAAAAGCAATGAGTTGTCTGTCTGAGGATGTCATTGAGTTGGCAATGCGTGGAATGAATTATGGATAAGTGGCAGATTTTGAGGTGTGCTTCTGAGTATATATAATTTCCTGTTATAATTAATAGTAATGATAGTATTTCGAAATCACCAAATTACAGGAAATCAACCAACAACACAGAGAGGTATGAATTTAGGAATTTTTATTTGGCGGAATTATTTGTAATTCATATAATAAATATAATAACAAACAACAGCAATTGTTTACACAAACACTGATAGAAATTGTCAATCACCATATCCGCCACATGTCGAATGTCTCCTTGCATATTTTTAATGATGTCTTGATTTGCTTGCAAATCTCTGCGATCTTCCTAGTGATTCTGTGATATTGTTTACATCAGTATCATCTGGACATATTTCTGAATTATCTACAAAATCAGGATTAGTAGCGGAATCAATAAAATTATAATCGGAACGACCTCCTTCATTTATTTTCACTAGATCCAGGCGTATGTTATGAACCAAATGATCGTCGATGTCTAATATCTTCAACACTCGATTTCCCGTTTTCTGTAGTATGATTCCAACAGAAGGTCTATGGTAATTCCCTCTGTAATAATGTACATCAGAAGTCGTGGACATCAGATGCGTTATGAGAATTCGAGATTTGAATAGTTTAGCAGGAATTTCATGGGTGCTTGTATGCTCCACATTGCTCCACATCTCTCTGGCTCGTCAAAATTCTTAGGACTCATTGATTCTATGGCACTCTTTAATGTTCGTACAAAACTTTCTGCCAACGCGTTAGACTGAGGATGACGTGATGCTGTGTACAGATGACGACAACCAATAAGTTCGAGCCAATCACTGCAGTTCTTCTCAGTGAAATGAGTACCATCACCAGTAACTAAGACATTTGGAATTCCTTCTCGACCAAAATTCTTCCTCAAAGCTCTGTGAGTGAATTTTGCGTTAGGTAGATATCTGTATTTATTTATGACTCCTGGCCATCTAGAGTAAGAATCCACAATAACTAAAGCATAGTATGAATTTAAGAATGGACCACAGTAATCTGCATGAATACGCTGACTAACCTCACAAGAAGCAGGCCATGCTTTCCACGATGACTTCCCATAGGACATTTTATGCAAACAACTGGAACACCTCTTTCCTCTTTTGCTAATGTCAGCAAATGTCAATTAGCGGACACCAGCACGTTAGGCGTGCTAATGATTCCATCTTATCAGCTCCCAGATGAACAGAATGAAGATCATTCAAAATCGCACATCTGAATGTCAGAGGAATAATAGTTCTGTAATTCTATCATAGAAATCATTCAGGATCGACTGAAATCTCATCTCCTCGCTTACAAAAGTCCAGAAATCTTCGCCTACACTGAATATTCCAACCTCTTTTCGTTGCATTTATAATGCATCCGTAATATTTCCGAGTATCGTGAATAAGTCGAACTGTATCCACAGGTAACGGCTGGACTAACAAACAGTCAGTGTCATTAGCAGAATTTTCAAATAATGAACAGCGAGATAAGAAGTCTGCATGAAGTGTGTACTTAGCCGATCTGTGTTCAATAGTGTAATCATATGCAATCAGTTCTGAATTCCATTTTTGAACCACAGCATCAGCGAATGATCTATTGAAAGATTTTTCTGCATTTGAAATGAATGAATTTCAAAGCCTGATGATCACTAACTATGTGAAACTTAGTATCAAAGAGATACTTGTGCAGGCGTCTTATTGCCCATACAACTGCTAGAGCCTCTTTCTGAGTTTTTGAGCACCCTTGTTCACACTTATTTAGAAGTCTTGAAATACAAATAACAGGTTGTCCATTTTGCTCATGTGGTGCAGCTCTACCCATAGGAGAAGCATCTGTAGTGAGAAGAGACTTATCATTCGATAGAATATGTTTTAGGAAAGCTTGTCCATTCAGAGACTCCAAAGTTTTTCGCCAGATATCCTGATGTCGTTGTTCTCACTTAAATTGTTTAAGGGAGACAATATCAAAAAGCGGAGATAAGAGTTGAGTGAAACCGGGAATGAATCTGGAGTGAAACTGAAGGGTACCAATGCATGATCTCAACGACGACATGTTGTTAGATGAAGGTGCTTGAATTGAAGGTGGGTGACAAACGACTAGCATCACGTCTGAAATCCTCGGACGACAATGTAAAATGATATTTAGATGGATATTTTTTCCTTCACGTTCCCTAGTGGAACATAGGGCTTCAATCTAGTGGTTGAAGTTTCTGTAGCAGTGTCTATTTTATTATGCAGGATTGGATTGCTAGCCTTATGCCCAACCTTTCCTCTCCAACAGCATTGGTTCTGACATATCGAGTTAAAGGAAGGCGTCGGCTGAGGTTCGAACCAGAGACCAATTGCATGGTCGGCGAGCGGCTTAACCGCTATGCCACTGACGCACATTTAGATGGATTAACAAGAAAATATTTTTCCACAGAAACGCCTGAACAGTTCTAAAAGACGTTCATTATGCAATTCTATGTTCTATGTGCTCTTACAATTCTATACCATATCTACATAATATCTTCTTATTTAATCCCATTTCTCATTTCGTGTGAACATTCAATGTCTACATGTCTATTTTGGGTTTCGTCGAATATACAGACATCAGCTCACTGCCTTATCGAGGGCTTTCCATGGCCTCTATCATTCTGTCTCTCATATTCCAGGAAAGATTAGGTTTACATTTTATACCTTTACTTTGCATGGAAGACTTCATGGTGACTGTATTGATTTCCTTGGGTAAAAGTCCTAGCCCAAATATTAGCCTTCTCACTTTTCCCGAGCTTTGGACCGAATAGAAGACTAGGACAGGTTGGGCCACATAGTAGACACCAAGTTATCTATATATACGTCACCGAGAACGGTGATTTCGGAAGGAAATTTGTGTTATTCTGGAATAACAATTTTCATTTATTGAAGAGAAGTTGGGTGTCAACCAATCTATTGTATGTCATCTTAGTCTGAATTTTCTTAATGCTTAATCGATGAATGTTCAGTTTGTCACATGAAGACTCATCACTGGTTACTGAATAGTGTGATGGGATTCTGATTCACGCGAGTATAGTAAGATTGAGATAATGAAACCATATTCAAATGGTTGAGAGGAGAGTGCAATGAAATAAACCTGAGGCTACAGATAAATCACCTGATTTCAGAGCATCTTATAATATCTACTTATATCTGAATAATTAGGATCGCCAAAAACTGATTCTTCAGTTGTAGTATGTTGTATACATCAACTGAGAAAACAGTCTTAGTCTCATGAAGTGGAAATGGGGAAATCTAGTGTTGAATACGTCTCTCTGGAATCACTAGACTTAGTCTGTATATACAGATGAACATGGAACACTCTTCGCATATATCAAACTTCAGACCAAAAATTATTATATTTGGAAAGAATACAAACAGACTCAGAGTTTAGGTTCATAATACAAACACACACAATGCAAAGTATTGAACAATTCATCAAATCGACAATTTATCGCAGACTTCTTCACTATCTAATATTTTGCACACTTATGAAACGCCAAAAAAATAGGTTTTCAATACTCCAATGTTAACAGTAGAAATCATGGGGATGTCTGTCGCTATCGTCAACTTAGAAAATGTCCCGTGCAAATCTGAATAACTGCTGACACCAGTCCAACAAACACACCATCATAATCATCGCCAAATTTCATTGAATTAAGGGAACAATTACACGAAACATCTCGAATAAGTGTTGCTTCCAATCACAATCCAATGATACACAAGTAGACACTGTTCAAAATACGAAATGTAGATAGACTACACAAACACACAATTACTGGCCTCGAATGAAAACACCACAAAACACGTGACGTACTGGTTCACAGCCATTCATCATTGTATACGTGAACGACTCCGATCACGTGAGTGTGTGTCCTGCAACAATGAAACCCTGAAAACAACTCACTCAGACTGCATTAGTCAATGAAGAAGAAAAAGAAGGAAAAGCAGAAGAAGCTGAATTCGACAACCCTGAATGGAGAAGATAAAACCATATGCATGTCGAATTACACACTTCATTTGAAATTGGTAGTTGGTGAGATATCCCGAATAAATCTACACCTGACTGTACAGTGTCAAACTGCAGTAAGAACACATCACGCACACTTTTGGAAATACACGGACGGAGTTCACTGACCGACCCACGTATAATACACTGTCATTGTCCTCAAATTCTGCAGTCGGATAATCAAGACTAACTAATCAAGGTTTACTTCATTTCGAAACTGGACGGATTTGTCGAATAGAAAGAAGAAACGGGAGATTGAACCAGACAAATCATTCCGAGGACATCATTTCAATACACATTGAGACTAACCCTGAAAACTGTCATGTATAATGTCAACTGGGTTCAAAATTAGAAAGCAAACAGCGTGATGAAGAGACAACGGGGAATAATAATGATGCCAGGTGATTTCAGAATGAGTATCACTGTCCCGATCAGATAAATCTGCAGTCAGCATGATACTAAATTTGCACCTGACGTTTCATCACACAGTTAGGGAAGCACTCCCTACTCAGCTGAAATTTACACACCTTCATTCAGCCTCACGAATACACCTGCACTATCCGTCTGTGTCAGCTGTTCGCTTCCTCCCACAAACTATCAGCTGGACATTCCCCTTCAAAATGTGATGTGACATGGCAGCTGATGAACAGAAATGATTATATTAGGCAAGATTATATTTCTTCGCACGGAAATCAACAAAGCCTCCTCACATACATACATACATACATACAAACTAATATACACTGTACAACAGAAGGAAGGATTCAAAGGAAACGACTCGAACGAAGGAAGTCTCAGTGAATTCCAGTCTCCTTCAGTGTCAACTTGTCGAACAAATATTCACCCAGTCCACTGCCAACCCTCTTCGCCTGAGTCACATAGTCGGCGAGTTGCTTGATTCCATCCTCCTGTTCATGTAGGTATTCACTCTCGATGAAGTCAGCCAATCCCGCATCATTGTTATTCGAAGCCAGTTCATCGAGTTTCAATAGTGACTGTGAGTAGACGGGAGAGAATGAGAAGAATAAGAATCACTCTAATATTAATAATGAAAACAGTAATAATAATAATAATAACGATAATAACAAAATGAATTAGACTGCATGAGCTATTTGAAACACCTGAGTGATAACTCGCGACAATTTATTTGTGATTGTGCGTGCGTGTATGTGAGCATATGCATGTGTGATGGATAGATGTAAGAATGATGTCAATCGATGAGGTTAGTTGACTCCCGTGCAAAATATTCACCATTACGGAATTTGATAACTTCGACTAGCAGGAAATCGTCATTTAATGAAAGCTCACTCGAGTATACACACTCGAGCGAATAATATTGAGCAACAGAGCTCACTTCGACAGATAAGTGTTTCCACAGAGGATTGAAGACAGTTTATATTATACCAGAGACGATGAAACATAGTAAATAAACTCTCTCAACTTTCGCGAACTGAATCGAGATATGAAGTTCACCGTATTTTCAACATTCGATGTTTGGAAAATGAAATTATTCCTTAAGGCCTACGTCTACGTGCTCCAGTTCTTACAGACAAAGTTAGAAGCAGAATAGAATGTCTACAAACACTATGCCAAAAAGAAGAGATCCACAGAATTGTTAAAAAGTTGCACCATATCAGATATGAAATTGAGCAGTTGAATCAAAAGCTAGTGGGAATAGTTACCAATGTGGATTACGATCTTATAACACAGTCCTCTTGCAATGCCAAATCAGCAGCTTTCAAAAAGTCAAAACATACTCAAATCAAAGAGTTCAATAAATTATTAGAGGAGAAATCTTCATCTCAGAACGATGAAATCAGCAATCTAAAGTCAACGGCGATCGATAAAACAAAGTGAGCTATTAATCTCTCAACACATATATTAAGTCCTACAGAAATAAGTGTATTAGAAAGGGGACTAAATTTCAATGTAGCGGTAGACAAGCTGAAACCTGAGGATGTCATCCCTAAAATAGAAATAGCACTAAGTGAGATAGACAAAATAATGGCTGACGAAGTACGGGCACAATTTACACTAACATTAAAACGACAGAAACGTGGAAAGCCTAACCTGACAAAACCAGAGATAGAACCCCTGAAACACCTTAAGAATAACAAGGATATAGTAATCACAAAGTCAGACAAAGGAAATGCAACAGTAATATTAGACAAATCAGACTATTTGGACAAGGTGAATACTCACATACAAACTGGAGCATATGAGGAAATTGATAAGTCAATAGACACCTTTAAGAAATCCACAGCGGACCTTATACGCCGAATGAAACCGTTTCTAGGTGGGTCTAAATTGTTTGATTTAATGTCCAAAAACTAATAACCCCAGTTGAATGTATGGTGTTGTTAAAGTTCATAAGTCAGGATACCCTATTAGACCTATAGTTGATTTTAGAAATTCACCTACTTATGAATTATCTAAATATTTAGCCATGGTATTGAATTCCCTTAAGAGCCACTCAAAATCTAGACTAACAAATTCTTATGAACTAAAACATAGATTAGATAATTTAAAATTAGATAATGAAGAGAAAATGGTTAGTTTTGACATTGTCAGTTTATATACACGTATACCAATAAATATGGCTGTCGAGGCAGTCAGAAACGAATTCGTTTCTGACCAAGAACTCAAAGTTAGAACGAAAGTGCCACTTGAGGATATAATGCTGGGAGGGCAGCTATGATTGACTTCCGCAGTATTTAAATTCCGGTGGAAAATATACAAACAAAGTGAGGGAGTTGCCATGGGGTCACCAATATCCCGGTTGTGGCAGATATATTCATGGATATGTGGGAAAACATAGCGATTGAAACATTCAGCCCCACCCCAAAAGTATGGTGGAGGTATGTAGATGACACATTATGGTTATGATTTTATTTTGATAAATCACACAGTGTTGTACAGTAATATTAACCAGTGACGTCTCGAGCACAAACTATGGGTCATAATCTTATCAAGATGACACATTCACTGTACTTGGAACACAGGATCTAGATACGTTTTTCGAACACAACAACTCGAAAGTAGAGACAATTAAATTCACTTATGAATTGTACAGTCATGAAGGAGAGCTTCCAATGTTAGATTGTAGCGTGGAAAGGAAATAAGATGGGAAGTTAAACACAAGTGTTTACAGGAAACCCACGCATTGAAACAGATATTTGGATTTCCGATCATCTTATCCAAGAGAAGCTTTGAAACTTAATAATTACCCTGGTAAATTATTCAGAAAGTATGTAGGGAAATGTAAAATTAAAACAAATAATCATAGTAGCGATAGTGATGATGATGATGATAATAATAATAATACTAATGAGGACATGCATGTCAAACATGCGCGGGAAAAAACCAATAGTGAGGAATCTAAATCATCGGTATTACTTTCATACAAAGAGGGAACCTCGGTAAGCTAAAACAGAATTCTTAACAATGCAGGAATAAAAGTGGCATTTAAACCGACAAACCAATTTGGAAACAGAGATTCTCGGTGAAAGGATACTAAGCATCCTTTAAAACAAAACGAATTACTTTATCAAAAACTCCGCTATCATTATAAGGTTAGATATATAGGCCAGATTAGAAGCAAGAAATCACTCAGACTGATTCACTCACCTCATTCACTGCCTTCTCCATTGCAAGAGCTGTGATCATCGCATCCTCCACACCTGTGAACTCCGTCTTACATGGAGCCTTTATCTCACTGTACTCAACACGACCACCACGCTTGTTCACATACTTCGCCAATTTCTCAGCGTGCTCACGTTCCTCGAGTGACGCGTTTCGGAAGAATTCAGCAGCATTCGGGAAGGCGACATCATCTCGATCGAAGTAGGTGGCGAATGCCATGTAGTCGTATGCAGCCTGCAATTCCATGTTGATCTGTTTGTTCAGCGCATCTTCACATTCCTTGGTGAAATTCTGTCTGGCTCGTGATTCACTCATTCTGCTGGTTGACACTGAAAGCACAATGAAACACACTGACTGATTCAGTCAGTCTGAGTTGATTTCTGGCTTTTATTCTTTCTGGACAAGCACTCACATGATCAGAGTAATTCACGTATAGAGTGAAGTGAAGTGAAGTTTGTGAAAGAGAGAGAGAGAGAGTGAATCACGTGCTGTGAGTTGTATTCATTTGAGATCAGCATTGGTGTGAGTGATCTAATTGGTGTTTTCGTGCTTTTGTGTGTATGTGTCTGTTTGTGTGGGCTGTTGGGTGTAATTGTGATGGTGATTGGAAGGTGAAGCAGCTAGCTGATTCATCATGTTTTCACGTACTTTCACGTACACATGAGAAATTTTCACCACCATTTGGTTTTGTAATATCACCGATTGGTTTTCGTGTTTCTTCAATGCGAAATGCGTAATGTGTCGAATGTGTCGTATTTTCGGAAGATGACTTTCACATATTAGAATTTGATCATGTGGAATGATTGTGTAATTTCGTTGTGATTTCATCCACACCTGAGCACTCACTCGTTTGTGTGACTGAGTAGAATGAATTATGACTGGGCGATGTGAGTTGTTTTTGAGATTAAGGGGGTGTGATTGGGTGGGTGGCTTTGTTTTCTACCACACTGAAGTGATGACTTCTGAGACTACTGAGAATTCCACTCTCCACTCTCAACGATTCAGTCTACTCAGCACTCAGTAATTCATGTCACATTCAGTATTCACTCACACGCAATACAAATGATTCTTCACACAACACTAGTTCACTCTCACTGAATCAGTAGTATCATGTTGACATGTGAAATGATCACATCTCGCATGAACTCGACTGTTATTATGAAATATCTGATGAAATTCATCCACTCATGCACGGAGGAGGGAAACAGATTTATTGAGAAAGGCGACTTTTCGTATGAACACACACATCTCATGTGGCTAACTTGTTCGGAGTATTCTACCCTGAGCAAGCGATAAACTATCGTTTTGTTCTTACCACTATGGATATCTTCCTTAATCTTATTGTTTTGTTATTTTCTGACTAGTTGTTTGGAAACGCGTATTAGGACACTGGAACCTTTGTTTTCAATAGCTGGAGTATCGGAAGTCTTCTCTGATTTGTGCTCGTTCGCTATGGAGTGACTTGTGATAAAGTTGTCTGCTAGTATGTGTTCAACTACGCACAAATTCTACGCATTCACTGCCTCTGTATTCAGGAAGCGCTAAACAAAACACAAGAAAACACATTTCGTATTCAAAATTCTCTTTTCACATCTCTTATGCAACCTTGGTATTATTTATTCTACATTCGGCTTAATTTCACTCGACTTCAAGTTTTTTGTCTTTATTCTCATCATCATCATCATCATCATCATCATCATCATCATCATCATCATCATCATCATCATCATCATCATCATCATCATCATCATCATCATCATCATCATCATCATCATCATCATCATCATCATCATCATCATCATCATCATCATCATCATCATCATCATCATCATCATCATCATCATCATCATCATCATCATCATCATCATCATCATCATCATCATCATCATCATCATCATCATCATCATCATCATCATCATCATCATCATCATCATCATCATCATCATCATCATCATCATCATCATCATCATCATCATCATCATCATCATCATCATCATCATCATCATCATCATCATCATCATCATCATCATCATCATCATCATCATCATCATCATCATCATCATCATCATCATCATCATCATCATCATCATCATCATCATCATCATCATCATCATCATCATCATCATCATCATCATCATCATCATCATCATCATCATCATCATCATCATCATCATCATCATCATCATCATCATCATCATCATCATCATCATCATCATCATCATCATCATCATCATCGTGTGATTCTGCTTTTCGACAGTACTCGACCCGTATTATATATACGTCTTTATATGATCTACTTATCTTATGGTCCAACTAACAGCTTCCCCACCTCCGTAGGCAGTCACTGCTTGTCCTGCTTCTGCTTTCCTCCTAAAACGCGTTTACACGTTTCTGTCAACATCACTTCCAGAGAGTCCCATACAGTGGTCTTCCATACAGATTTCCTTGGTGATGCCACGCAATATCTTCGAATTCGCTCAGATGGCAGCAGTGAATGTTTCCATCATGGCCTCCTCCTTCAGTTTGTGGATGTTGATTTTGAATTGTGGTTTGGCTACAGCTTCTTTGAGGGATTTCAGCTAAACTGTGAAAGTTTCTCGTACTCTATAATAATGTGAAACTGCATCTGTTCTTCTCCATCTTATATCTAACACACATTCTTGAGGCTGATGTGACGTCAACCTGAGTTTTAATCTATCCACCGTGTGAAACCTATGTCGTCTTGTTCATGTCCTTGTGCTTGTACACGCAGTCTCCAGTCAGGAAATAGTTAAAGAAGTCGAAGAAGTCAATGAAGTGTTCGCCGTTGTCAGTCATACCTCCAAAAGTCTATTGACACTCGACGAGTTCTCTCCCATTCACGCATTTACATCGCTCATTAGGATTCTGATATCACCATCTCCCTGGAGTCTTGTCCATCACTGTTTGCAGATGTCTGTAGAAGTTCTTCTTCCCCTCCGTGATCTGCGTTGCTTGTGTCGTGGGGAACAGCTCGGCAAAACCGCCATCCACACACTCAGGTATACCGATGACATACACAAGCTTCGAATTATATCCTCATTCAACTACCACAATGACAGACACTTCAATTTACTCCAGTGAATAATAGGATTCATGTCGGAAATGTCGTCGTATGATGGAGAATGACACTGTTAGGCGAATGCTTTCAAAGTCATTCGATTGAGATACACATAAAAAACAGTCTGTCAACTTGGATATCCAGATCCCTCTACTTATTCACTGTGAGTATCCCGAAATCACGTCACTGAAATTCCGGGTTGAATAATATGGTGATGTGAAGTGTGAGAAGACATGGACCTGCATTTTTCGTGAACTCTCCGTTGTGGGAGATACGAATGGATTGTTTGATGCAAAGAAATGCATAATCGACGATGATGTGAGTAAATCGATGAAACATGCAAGAGGACATTTGCGTATTTATTCAACTTAAACTTCCATCAACAGAGAAGACAAGTGTTCATTGCTGTGAAATCAGTAGGGATATTTGTACTACTAAACACACAGAAAAGCATTCTGATTTTTGACACTTACATTGAGTTTTTCTTTCAGTGAGGTTCAAAGACTTGTCGCATACGCCTCAAAATTCACTTCCCATAGTCTTTAAAAATCCATCAACAGATACTTTTGACCGACACTGAATATCAGTTAGGTGGTCTGCAGTATATTATAAGCAACAATGAACTCTGACGGCGAACCAATCAAATATCTATTGGCTGAACAATTATATCAAACAAAATCTAGATGTAATAGATGTACTCTGAGGAGAGTGCTCAGCGACATTATACGATAAGCCGTCTGGGTGAAAATCGGTGAGTTGACTGTTTGAGGATGTCAATGAGTTGACAATGTGTGGAATGATTTATGGTAAATTGGCAGATTTTGAGGTGTGCTTCTGAGAATGTATGTTCCTGCTATAATTAGTTGTAATAGTAGTATTTCACAATCACCGAATTACAGGAAATCATCCAACAACACAGAGAAGCATGAACTGAGGAATTTGTATTTGGCGGAATTATTTGCAATTCATATGATAAATATATTTTTACAAACAACAGTAAGTATTTACACAATGTAGTGATAGAAATTGTCAATCTCCACATCCACCATATGTCGAATGTCTCCTTGCGTATGTATAATGGTGTCTCGATTTGGTTGCAAGTCTCTGCGATCTTCCTACTGATTCTGTGATATTGTTTTCATCAGTATCATCTGGACGTATTTCTGAATTATCCACAAAATCAGGATTAGTAGCGGAATCATTAAAATTAAAATCGCAACGACCTACTTCATTTATTTTCACTTGATCCATGTGTCCGTTGTGAACTGAATGATCATCGATATCTAATACCTTCACCACTCGATTTCCCATTTTCTGTAGTATGATTCCAACAGTAGGTCTATGGTCATTCCCTCTATGATAATGTACATCATAAGTCGTGGACATCAGATGCGTTGTGAGAATTCGAGATCTGAATGGTTTAACAGGACTTTCATGAGTGCTTGTATGCTCCACATTGTGATATTCAAGTAGGAAATTACCTCTACATCTCTCTGGCTCGTCAAAATTCCTAGGATTCATTGATGCTGTGACAGTCTTTAATGTTCGTACAAAATCTTCCACCAATCCGTTAGACTGGAGATGACGTGGTGCTGTGTACAGATGACGACAACCCATATGTTCAAGTCAATCATTGAAGTTCTTCTCAGTGAAATGAGTACTATTATCAGTAAGTAAGACATCTGGAATTCCTTCTCGACTAGAAATCTTCCTCAAAGCTCTGTGAGTGAATTTTGCGTTGTGTAGATATATGTAATTATTTATGACTTCTGGCCATCTAGAATAAGAATCCACAATAACTGAAGCATAATATGAATTTAAGAATGGAGCACAGTTATCTGCATGAATACGCTGACAAACCTCACAAGACTCAGGCCATGCATTCCACGATGACTTCCCATAGGACATTTTGTGCAAACAACTGGAACACCTCTTTCAGCTTTCTCTGATGTCATCGTCAATTCGTGGCCACCAGCACGTTAGGCGTGCTGATAATTTCATCTTACCAACTCCCAGATGAGCAGAATGAAAATCATTCAAAATCGCACATCTTAATGTCGGAGGAATAATAGTTCTGTCATTCAGACATAAAAATCCTTCATGATAGACTGAAATCTCAACTCCTCGCTTACAAAATTCCAGAAATCTTCGCCTACACAAAATATTCCAACCTCCTTCTATTGCATTTGTAATGCATCCATAATATTTCCGTGTATGGTGAGTAAGCCGAACTGTATCCACAGGTAACGGCTGGACTAACAAACAGTCAGTGTCATGAGCAGAATTTTCAATAATGAACAGCGAGATAAGAAGTCTCCATGAAGTGTGCACTTATCCGATCTGTGTTCAATAGTGTAATCATTGCAATTAGTTCTAAATTGCATCTTTGAACCACAGCATCAGCAAATGATCTATTCTAAGATTTTTCTGCATTTGAAATGAATGAATTTCAAAGCCTGATGGTCAGTAACTATGTGAAACTTAGTAGCAAAGAGATACTTGTGCAGGCGTCTCATTGCCCATACAACTGATAGAGCCTCCTTCTGGCTTTGTGACTATCCTTGTTCACTCTTACTGAGACATGTTGAAATACAAATAACAGGTTGTCCATTTAGCTGAATTACTGCAGCTATACCCGTAGGAGAAGCATCTGTAGTGAGAACAGACTTATCATTCGATAGAAATGATCTTAGCAAGCTTGTCTATTAAGCGACTGCAAATATGTTCTCAAGATATCCTCATATTGTTATTCTCACTTAAATTGTTTACTGGAGGCAATATCAAAATGCGGGGATAAGTGTTGAGTGAAACTGGGAATGAATCTGGAGTGAAACTGAAGACAACCAATCCATGATCTCAACGACGACATATTATTACTTGAAGGAGATTGAATAAGAGGCAGGTGAAAAACTACTTGCATCAAATCAGAAACACTCGGACGACAAAGTAAAATGACATTAGGATGGATTAACAAGAAAACATTTTTCCACAGAAACGGCTGAGCAGTTCTAAAAGACGTTCATCATGCAATTCGATGTTCGGTCGATGAATCATTATGTCGTCTTTGCAAGACTACACACCATCTAGTCCATCGATCACTTTTCGAAATATTGCAGGTGAAACCTTCAAACCAAAAGGCAAGAATTTATACTTGAAAGATTCAAATGGAGTATTACTGGTTGTCAATGCACTAGAAGCTTCGTGAAACGGAATTTGCAAATAATCATCTTTGAGATCTATTTTGGAAAAGTATTTTGAGCCATGTAGCTTGTACAGAATGTCTTCGGTTTCTAGCGTAGAGCAACTTTGCTGTAGTAGACGACTATTGAGCGTAAGGCGGTAGTCACCACAAATTCTCGATGTTTTCTCATCAGACTTTAGTTGCGTCAAAATGGGAGTAGCTGAATTCGAAGATTCAACTGGCATAAATAAGTATGACCTGCTCAACCAAATTGTCTAACACTTTCTTAACTGCATGTCGCGAACCGTATGGAATTAATCGACGCTTAAGGAAGACGGGATCACCCTCTGTTTCAAGTTGGATGGGCTGGATCTTCATGCCACCTACACACTTTGAACATTTTGAAAAACTAATTCTCTGAACAAAGATTCATCAAACAACTCACTACGAAGTGAGATTTCGACATTTAACAATCTAAGGACTTTCAATCCCAATGAAGATCCTTGACAAGTAAGGGAGAGGACATTCACGAAACTGCCACTGTCTGATTTCGAACCAATGATATTAGTGCCAATACGAGGTAGTTTATGGCCAGTTATGCCTGTAATGGAAATAGTAGTAGGGTCTACCTGGGCATGCTTACAAAGCGATAGTAAATCTCTCTTAGATATCATAGATTCAGTACTCCCAGTATCAATTATAAGAGAGTGAGACTTGTCTGAACTTGTAGTGAAGGTTCTCATTAGATGAGATTCATTGCTGTGAAAATTTGAAAGATAAATTGACTGCATTTTACCAGACAAATTGGGAGATTCATCAGTAGCATAAGTATTTTAACTCCTGCAAACAGACTATGTGTGCCCAATTTTACCACATTTATGGCACTTAGCACCGCGAAAACGGCAAGTGTTTCGTAGATGAATCTTTCGACAGGAAAATCATGGATTGATGTGTTTGCTCTCTGTCTGCATTCCATTACATGTGGATGACAGTTTCGATTTCGTTTTATGAACACTTGTATTATCAACTTTGGACAGCATGGCATCAGACACTGACTTAGTGGGAGCTGCGCATTCAGTGTTGATATCTTCATATGTAATGCATAGATCCTAAGCAGTTTGAAATGTATGGGAAGGAATCTGAATCAACTCTTTCTCTAACTTCGGAATATTGATTCCATCAATCAGACGATTACGTAGTTGAGTGTGCAGCTGATCTCCAAAGTTGCACTTTGAAGCTAGTATCTGCAGCTGAAGAATAAATTCTCTAATCTTCTGATTTGGAGCACGAACAAGTTTGTTGAACTGAGCCTTCTCTCGTCTTGGTTTATCCGGAAATGACAGAGTTTTTACAAGGCTGTACGCATCTAGCCCAATAGCAGTAATAAAATGAGCCGACATTTTGTCATCGCCAACATTCTGCGACATGCACCATGCGTCGAGTCATAGAAGAAAATCGGCGATTTTCAGCGGTGAATCATTCATAGGAAACTATCCAAGATGATTTAATTCCATAGCGACGCGAAAATGTTATAATTAATTGTAATAATAGTGTTTCACAATGACCGAATTACAGGAAATCAACCAACAACACAGAAATGGATGAATTTAGGAATTTTTATTTGGCGGAATTATTTGTAATTCATATAATAAATATAATAACAAACAACAGCCATTGTTTACACTCCCTCCTCAGCTGAAATTTACACACCTTCATTCAGCCTCACGAATACACCTGCACTATCCGTCTGTGTCAGCTGTCGGCTTCCTCCCACAAACTATCAGCTGGACATTCCCCTTCAAAATGTGATGTGACATGGCAGCTGATGAATAGAAATAATGATATTTTGCAAGATTATATATTTTCGCACAGAAATCAACAAAGCCTCCTCACATACATACATACATACATACAAACTCATATACACTGTACAACAGGGAGGGATTCACAGGATACGACTCGAACGAAGGAAGTCTCAGTGAATTCCAGTCTCCTTCAGTGTCAACTTGTCGAACAAATATTCACCCAGTCCACTGCCAACCCTCTTCGCCTGAGTCACATAGTCGGCGAGTTGCTTGATTCCATCCTCCTGTTCATGTAGGTATTCACTCTCGATGAAGTCAGCCAATCCCGGATCATTGTTCTTCGAAGCCAGTTCATCGAGTTTCAATAGTGACTGTGAGTATACGGGAGAGAATGAGAAAAATCAGAATCACTTTATCAATAATAATGGTAATAATAGAAATAATCATAAAGTGGAGTAAACTGTATGAATTAATTGAAACGCCTGAGTGATAGCTTGCGACCATAAATTTGTGTGTGTGTCCCTGTGTAAGTGAGTATCTGCATGTGTGATGAATAGATGTAAGAATGATGTCAATCGATGAGGGTAGTTGACTCGCGTCCAAAATATTCACCATCAGGGAATTTGCTAACTTCAACTAGCAGGAAAAAGTCATTGAATTAAAGCTCACTCAAGTGTGTATACTCGAGTGAATAATATTCAGCAACAAAGCTCACTTCGACAGATTAGTGTTTCCAGTGAGAATTGAAGACGTTCAATAAGAGATATATCACAGACGAATTCCGACATCTGAATGTTCGTAGTCCTCTCAACTCATAACAGAGTCATATGCAATTAAACAGGTCACTTTAAATTAATATATCAAGAGGATGGATCAACAAAATTACCACCAATAACACCACCACGGCAATCATCATCAACATCGACAACATCCTTATCATTGCCGACTGATTCACTCACCTCATTGACTGCCTTCTCCATTGCAAGAGCTGTCATCATCGCATCCTCCACACCTGTGAACTCCGTCTTACATGGAGCCTTTATCTCACTGTACTCAACACGACCACCACGCTTGTTCACATACTTCGCCAATTTCTCAGCGTGCTCACGTTCCTCGAGTGACGCGTTTCGGAAGAATTCAGCAGCATTCGGGAAGGCGACATCATCTCGATCGAAGTAGGTGGCGAATGCCATGTAGTCGTATGCAGCCTGCAATTCCATGTTGATCTGTTTGTTCAGCGCATCTTCACATTCCTTGGTGAAATTCTGTCTGGCTCGTGATTCACTCATTCTGCTGGTTGACACTGAAAGCACACTGACTGATTCAGTCAGTCTGAGTTGATTTCTGGCTTTTATTCTTTCTGGACAAGCATTCACATGATCAGAGTAATTCACGTATACAGTGCAGTGAAGTGAAGTGAAGTGTGTGAAAGAGAGAGAGAGAGTGAATCACGTGCTGTGAGTTGTATTCATTTGAGGTCAGCAGTGGTGTGAGTGAGTGATCTAATTGGTGTTTTCGTGCATGCGTGTGTGTTTTTGTGTGCGTGTGTGTGTTGGTGTGTGTGGTTGTGATGGTGATTGGAAGGTGGAGTAGCTAGCTGATTCATCGTGTTTTCACGTACTTTCACGTACACATGTGAAATTTTCATCACCATTTGCTTTTGTAATATCACCGATTGGTTTTCGTGTTTCTTCAATTCGAAATGCGTAATGTGTGGAATGTGTCGTATTTTGGGAAGATGACTTTCCCAAATTAGAATTTGATCTTGTGGAATGATTGTGTAGTTTTGTTGTGATTTGATCCACACCTGAGCACTGACTCGTTTGTGTGACTGAGTAGAATGAATTATGACTGGTCTAGGTGAGTTGTGTTTGGGGTGGAGGTTTCATGGAGGGTAAGTAGGTGGCTTTGTTTTCTACCACACTGAAGTGATGACTTCTGAGACTACTGAGAATTCGACTCTCCACTCTCAACGATTCAGTCTACTGAACACTCTGTGGTTGATGTCAGATTCAGTATTCACTCACACGTAATGCAAATGATTCTTCACACAACACTAGTTCACTCTCACTTAATCAGTAGTATCATGTTGACATGTGAAATGATCACATCTCGCATGAATTCGACTGTTATTAGGAAACATCTGATGAAATTCATCCACTTATGCATGGAGGAGGTGAACAGATATTTATTCAGAAAGGCGAATTTTCGTATGAACGACTTCATGTGTGTGTGTGATGAACACACACATCTCATGTGGCTAACTTGTTCGCTGTATGCTCGTTGTTCGGAGTATTCTACCCTGAGCAAGGGATGAAATATCGTTTTGTTTTCACCATTGTGGATATCTTCCTCAATCTTATTGTTTTGTTATTTTCTGGCTAGTTGTTTGGAAAGGCGTATTAGGACACTGGAACCTTTTTTTTGAATAGCTGGAGTATCGGCGGTCTTCTCTGATTTGTGCTCGTTCGTGATGTGGAGTGACTTGTGATAAAGTTATCTGCTGGTATGTGTTCAACTACGCACAAATTCTACACATTCACCGCCTCTGTATACAGGAGTCGCTAAACAAAACACTAGAAAACATATTTCGTATTCAAAATTCTCTGTTCACTTCCCTCATCCAACCTTGTTGTTATTAATTCTACTTTTGACTTATTTCACTCCACTACAATTTTTTGTTGTATCTATTGTTATCATCATCATTCTCATCGTGTGATTCTGCTGTTCGAGAGTACTTGACCCATATTATCTATACGTCTTCATATGGTCGACTCACCTTATGGTCCAACTACCAGCTTCCCCGCCTCCGTAGACAGTCACTGATTGTCCTGCTTCTGCTTTCCTCCTAAAACGCGTTTACACGTTTCTGTCAACATCACTTGCAGAGAGTTCCATACAGTGGTCTTCCATGCAGAGTTCCTTGGTGATGCTTCGCAATATCTTCGAATTTGCTCAGGTGGCAGCAGTGAATGTTTCCATCATGGCTTCCTCCTTCAGTTTGTGCATGTTGATTTTGAATTGTGGTTTGACTAGAGCTTCTTTGAAGGCTTTCATCTCAACTTTGGAAGATTTTCGTACTAAATAATAATGTGAACCTGCATCTGTTCTTCTCCATCCATGACGTTAACCTGAGTTTTGGTTTATCCATCGTGTGAAAGATATGTCGTATTGTACACGCGGTTTTCTGTCCGGAAATATTTAAAGAGGTCGAAGAAGTCAATGGAGTGTTCGCCGTTGTCAGTCATGCCTCTGAAAGTCGATTGACACACGATGACTTCTCTTCCATTCACACAGTTACATCGCTCACTAGGATTCTGATATCACCTTCTCCATGGATTCTTTTCCATCACAGTTTGCAGATGTCTGTAGAAGTTCTACATCTCCTCCATGATCTGCGTCGCTTGCGTCGCGAGGAACAGCTTGGCGAAATCGCCATCCACACACTCAGGTATACCGATGACATACACAGACTTCGAATTTTATCCTCATTCAACTACCACAATGACAGACACTTCAACTTGTTCCAGTGAATAATAGAATTCATGTCTGAAATGTCGTTGGATGATGGAGAATGACATTGTTAGGCGAATGCTTCCAAATTCATTCGATTGGGATACACATAAAAAACAGTTTGTCAACTTGGATATCCAGATGCCTCTAGTTATTCATTGTGACAATCCCGAACTCATGTGACTGAAATTCCGCGGTGAATGATCCTTGTGCAGGCGTCTTATTGCCCATACAACTGCTAGAGACTCTCTCTTGGTGTGTGAGCACCCTTGTTCACTCTTACTTAGACGTCTTGAAATACAAATAACAGGTTGTTCATTTTGCTGATGTACTGCAGCTATACTCATAGGAGAAACATCTGTAGTGAAAACAGGCTTATCATTCGTTAATAGAGGTCTTAGGAAATCTTGTATATTAAGAGACTCCAAAGATTTTCGCCTGATATCCTCATGTCGCTTTTCTCGCTTAAACTGTTTTCTGGAGACAGTATCAAAAAGCGGAGATAAGAGTTGAGTGAAACTGGGAATGAATCTGGAGTGAAACTGAAGAGTACCAATCCATGATCTCAACGACAACATATTGATAGGTGAATGTGCTTGAATTATATGTAGGTGCCAAACCACTAGTATCAGGTGTGAAACCCTCGGACGACAAAGTGAAATGACATTTAGATGGATTAACAAGAGTATTTTTTTCACAGAAACGCCTGAACAGTTCTAAAAGACGTTCATTATTCTATTCGATATTCGGTCGATGAACCATTATGTCGTCTTTGTAAGACTTAACACCATCTAATCCATCTATCGTCCGATTTATTAGTTTTTGAAATATTGCAGGTGAAACCTTCAAACCAATAGGCAAAAACTTATACTTGAACAATCCAAATGGAGTATTACTGATTGTTAATGCACTAGAAGCTTCGTCAAGCGGAATTTGCAAATAAACATCTTTGAGTCTAACAATGGATAATTTTATCCGTCATTTCTCTTCATTTGAATGGTGCCTTCATTTAACTGGAGGAGATTTGTTTCCACCCATGAGAATTTTCGATGATACTGTTAGCATGATAATATCCACTCCCTCAGTGTGTTTGTGGTTGTTGTTTTGATAACCGACGAAGATTATTGATTCTATTGGTAACGTTGTGGAGAGTTGACTTCCATTTCCTGTGCTCTTGCAAATTCATAGCATGTCTACATAATATCTTCTGATTTCTTCCAACTTCTCATATCTTGTGAACATTGAATGTCTACATGTCTATTTTTGGTTTCATCGAATATACAGACATCAGCCCACTGCCTTATCGAGGGCTTTCGGTGGTTTCTGTCATTTGTCTCTCATATTCCAGGGAAGATTAGGTTTTAATTTTATACTAATTACTTTGCATGGAAGACTTCATGGCGACTGGATTGCTTTTCTGGGATAAAACTCCTAGCCAACGCCTAACCTTCTCTGTTTTCCCGGGATCAGGACCGAATAATAGACTACGAGAGGTTAAGGTACATAGTAGACACCATGTTATCTATATATGTGTCACCGAGAACGGTGATTTCGGAAGGAAATTTGTGTTATTCTGGAATTACAATTTTCATTTATTGAAGGACAATTGAGTGTCAACCAATCTACTGTATGTCATCTTAGTCTGAATTTTCTTATTGCTTAATCGATGAATGTTCAGTTTGTCACATGAAGACTCATCACTGGTTACTGAATAGTGTGATGGGATTCTGATTCACGCGAGTATAGTAAGACTGAGATAATGAAACCATGTTGAAATGGTTGAGAGGAGAGTGCAATGAAATAAACCTGAGGCTACAGATAAATCACCCGATTTCAGCGCATCTTATAATATCTGTTTCTTTCTGGACAACCAGGATCTCCAAAAAGATGATTCTTCAGTTGTAGTGTGTTGTATACATCAAATGCACAAGACACTCTTAATCTCATGAAGTGGGAATGGGGAAATCTGGTGTTGAATACGTCTCTCTGGAATCACAGGACTGAGTCTGTACATACAGATGAACATGGAACACTCTTCGTATATATCGAACTTCAAACCAGAAAATTCGTATATTTGAAAAGAATACACACAGATTGAGAGCTTAAGTTCATGATACAAACATACACACTGCAAAGTATTGAACAATTCATCCAATCGACAATTTATCTCAGACTTCTTCACTATCTAATATTTTGCACACTTCTGCAATGCCAGAAAAATGTTTTCAATACTCCAATGTCAACAGTAGGAATTGTGGGGATGTCTGTCGCTATCGTCAACTTAGAAAATGTCCCGTGCAAATCTGTAGACATGAACAGTTTGCATAAACTCAGTTTACATCAGGCTAATCAGTGAAAATATGTTAGAAAATGAATCAACTAGAAAATAATAACCGTAAAGTTGAGAGGTGAGACAGTGTGTCCTGTTTAGATTGATGCAACCGACACACACAAGAAACACACTTTAAACAATCCACAAGCTTAGGGAGTATGGCATACACGTATGTGCGAACTTTGACAGGCAGAGCATGATACAAGACAGTTTTCGGGTTACTGAGAGTACGGTTTAAATTTGTTGTATCACACGGTAACATATATTCGGTATTTCCAGCATTCAATATTCCTTTAATTACAGAGAAATACTTCTGGCGATTTCACACTTCCCACTCTCCGACGGAACTCAGATTAGGAGCAAAGTGATAAGCTTCAGAGAGTGAAATGGATGAATTCATGTGAATAGAAAAAGAAGGCTAGCAAGCAGTTAGCAGCCCAGCTGCAATTAGCATCATATCAAAGAATGCACTTAAACATACTAAAAAGAAATTCACAAAAATCAAATCACAAAACTGAGAACAGGAAGATTTGTGAGATATCGCGTGCATTGAGGTTGTAACAGTGAGATGGCTGGGTCAATGAAATGCATGAATAAAACACTTCTATAACATTGACATGAACACAACGCAAAAAAGTGCGAGAGGTACCGGAAAATTGCTAGCATGTTTTAGGTTAAAGTCTCTGAAGTAACTGAAGAAATTACTTAAATGCAATTCACCTAATCAAACAGCGACGAGATGCTCTCAACGAATACCACATTGTAGACGATTTGATTATCGTGTCATTTCAACTGCGTCAATCCATCCAACAAAATTACTACTATTGAGATTATCATCATCGACTGATTGATTTATTGAAACCACTCACTGCATTCACCATCTCAAGAGCTGTGCACATCCCATTCGATTGAATACTACACAACAACAAAGCTAACATCGATAGATGATCATTTGTAATGATATTTCTTATATCTGGAATTGAAGGTGAAACGTGTTGGACGTAAACAGATGGGAGAGACAAGATAGGCATTACGATGATCCGAATGACTGCTGACATCGGTCCAACAAACACACATCATAATCATCGCCAAATTTAATTAAATATGGGAGAGATTACACGAAACATCTCGAATGAGTGTTGCTTCCAATCACAATGACACACAAGTAGACACTCTTCAAAATACGAAATTTAGATAGACTACACAAACACACAATTACTGGCCTCGAATGAAAACACCACAAAACACGTGACCGACTGGTTCACAGCCATTCATCATTGTATACGTGAACGACTCCGATCACGTGAGTGTGTGTCCTGCAACAATGAAACCCTCAAAACAACTAACTCAGACTGCATTAGTCAGTTACCCAAAGAAGAAGAAGAAGCAGAAGAGGCTGAATTCGACAACCCTGAATGGAGAAGATGAAACCATATGCATGTCGAATTACACACCTCATTTGAAATCGGTACCATGTGAGATATCCCGAATAAATCTACACCTGAATGTACAGTGTCAAACTGCAGTAAGAACACATCCCGCCCACTTTTAGAAATACACGGACGAAGTTCACTGACCGACCCAGGTATAATACACTGTCATTGTCCTCAAATTATTCTGCAGTCGGATAATCAAGACTAATCAATGTTTACTTGACTTCGAAAGTGGACGGATTTGTCGAACAGAAAGAAGAAACGGGAGATTGAACCAGACAGACATCATTCCGAGGACATCATTTCCATACACATTGAGACTAACCCTGAAAACTATCATGTATAATGTCAACTAGGTTGAAAATTAGAAAGCGAACAGCGTGATGAAGAGAAAACGGGGAATAATAATGTCAGGTGATTTCAGAATGAGTATCACTGTCCCGATCAGATAAATTTGCAGTCAGCATGATACTAAATTGGCACCTGACGTTTCATCACACAGTTAGGGAAGCACTCCCTACTCAGCTGAAATTTACACACCTTCATTCAGCCTCACGAATACACCTGCACTATCCGTCTGTGTCAGCTGTTCGCTTCCTCCCACAAACTATCAGCTGGACATTCCCCTTCAAAATGTGATGTGACATGGCAGCTGATGAACAGAAATAATGATATTAGGCAAGATTATATTTTTTCGCACAGAAATCAACAAAGCCTCCTCACATACATACATACATACATACAAACTAATATACACTGTACAACAGGGAGGGATTCAAAGGAAACGACTCGAACGAAGGAAGTCTCAGTGAATTCCAGTCTCCTTCAGTGTCAACTTGTCGAACAAATATTCACCCAGTCCACTGCCAACCCTCTTCGCCTGAGTCACATAGTCGGCGAGTTGCTTGATTCCATCCTCCTGTTCATGTAGGTATTCACTCTCGATGAAGTCAGCCAATCCCGCATCATTGTTCTTCGAAGCCAGTTCATCGAGTTTCAGTAGTGACTGTGAGTAGACGGGAGAGAATGAGAAGAATCAGAATCACTTCAATAATAATAATAATAATAATAATGTAATAATAATATGACAATAATAATAATAATAAAATGAAGTAGACTGTATGAACTAATTGAAACGCCTGAGTGATAGCTCGCGACCATAAATTTGTGTGTGTAAGTGTGCGTCTGTGTATGTGAGTATCTGCATGTGTGATGGATGGATGGATGTAAGAATGATGTCAATCGATGAGGTTAGTTGACTCCCATGCAAAATATTCACCATTATGGAATTTGATAACTTCGACTAGCAGGAAATCGTCATTTAATAAAAGCTCACTCGAGTATACACACTCGAGTGAATAATATTCAGCAACAGAGCTCACTTCGACAGATAAGTGTTTCCAGTGAGAATTGAAGACGTTCAATAAGAGATATATCACAGACGAATTCCGACATCTGAATGTTCGTAGTCCTCTCAACTCATAACAGAGTCATATGCAATTAAACAGGTCACTTTAAATTAATATATCAAGAGGATGGATCAACAAAATTACCACCAATAACACCACCACGGCAATCATCATCAACATCAACATCATCCTTATCATTGCCGACTGATTCACTCACCTCATTGACTGCCTTCTCCATTGCAAGAGCTGTCATCATCGCATCCTCAACACCTGTGAACTCCGTCTTACATGGAGCCTTAATGTCACTGTACTCAACACGACCACCACGCTTGTTCACATACTTCGCCAATTTCTCAGCGTGCTCACGTTCCTCGAGTGACGCGTTTCGGAAGAATTCAGCTGCATTGGGAAGGGCGACATCATCTCGATCGAAGTAGGTGGAGAATGCCATGTAGTCGTATGCAGCCTGCAATTCCATGTTGATCTGTTTGTTCAGCGCATCTTCACATTCCTTGGTGAAATTCTGTCTGGCTCGTGATTCACTCATTCTGCTGGTTGACACTGAAAGCACACTGACTGATTCAGTCAGTCTGAGTTGATTTGTGGCTTTTATTCTTTCTGGACAAGCATTCACATGATCAGAGTAATTCACGTATACAGTGAAGTGAATGAAGTGAAGTGTGTGAAAGAGAGAGAGAGAGTGAATCACGTGCTGTGAGTTGTATTCATTTGAGGTCAGTAGTGGTGTGAGTGATCTAATTGGTGTTTTCGTGCATGCGTGTGTGTTTTTGTGTACGTGTGTGTGTTGGTGTGTGTGATTGTCTTGTTGACTAGAAGGTGGAGCAGCTAGCTGATTCATCATGTTTTCACGTACTTTCACGTACACATGTGAAATTTTCACCACCATTTGGTTCTGTAATATCACCGATTGGTTTTCGTGTTTCTTCAATGCGAAATGCGTAATCTGATTTTGTCGTATTTTCGGAAGATGACTTTCACATATTAGAATTTGATCTTGTGGAATGATTGTGTAGTTTTGTTGTGATTTGATCCACACCTGAGCGCTCACTCGTTTGTGTGGCTGAGTAGAATGAATTATGACTGGGCTAGGTGAGTTGTGTTTGGGGCTGGGGATGGGGTTTGGTGAGTGGGTTTGTTTTCTACCACACTGAAGTGATGACTTCTGAGACTACTGAGAATTCCACTCTCCACTCTCAACGATTCAGTCTACTGAGCACTCTGTAATTCATGTCACATTCAGTATTCACTCACACGCAATACAAATGATTCTTCACACAACACTAGTTCACTCTCACTGAATCAGTAGTATCATGTTGACATGTGAAATGATCACATCTCGCATGAATTCGACTGTTATTATGAAACATCTGATGAAATTCATCCACTTATGCATGGAGGAGGCGAACAGATATTTATTCAGAAAGGTGAATTTTCGTATGAACACACATATCTCGTGTGGCTAACTTGTTCGTTGTATGCTCGTTGTTCGGAGTATTCTACCCTGAGCAAGGGATGAAATATCGTTTTGTTTTCACCATTGTGGATATCTTCCTCAATCTTATTGTTTTGTTATTTTCTGGCTAGTTGTTTGGAAACGCTTATTAGGACACTGGAACCTTTGTTTTCAATACCTGGAGTATCCACAGTATTCTCTGATTTGTGCTGGTTCGCTATGGAGTGACTTGTGATAAAGTTGTCTGCTGGTATGTGTTCAACTACGCACAAATTCTACGCATTCACCGCCTCTGTATACAGGAAGCGCTAAACAAAACACAAGAAAACATATTTCGTATTCAAAATTCTCTGTTCACTTCCCTCATCCAACCTTGGTATTATTAATTCTACTTTTGATTAATTTCACTCCACTTCACTTTTGTTTTGTCTCTATTGTTATCATCATCATCCTCATCGTGTGATTCTGCTGTTCGACAGTACTTGACCCATATTATATATACGTCTTCATATGGTCTACTCACCTTATGGTCCAACTACCAGCTTCCCCGCCTCCGTAGACAGTCACTGCTTGTCCTGCTTCTTCTTTCCTCCTAAAACGCTTATACAGGTTTCTGTCAACATCACTTCCAGAGAGTTCCATGTAGTGGTCTTGCATTCAGATTTCCTTGGTGATGCCACGCAATATCTTCGAATTTGCTCAGATGACAGCAGCAGTGAATGTTTCCATCATGGCTTCCTCCTTCAGTTTGTGGATGTTGATTTTGAATTGTGGTTTGGCTACAGCTCCTTTGAAGGCTTTCACCTCAACTCTGAACATTTTTCGTCCTATATAATAATGTGAACCTGCATCTGCTCTTCTCCATCTTGTATCTAACACACATTCTTGAGGCTGAGGTGACGTCAACCTGAGTTGTAGTTTATCCATCGTGTGAAACCTATGTCGTCTTGTTCATGTCCTTGCGCTTGTACACGCAGTCTCCAGTCAGGAAATAGTTAAAGAAGTCGAAGAAGTCAATGAAGTGTTCACCGTTGTCAGTCATACCTCCGAAAGTCTATTGACACACGATGAGTTCTCTCCCATTCACGCATTTACATCGCTCATATGAGGAATTTCGATATCACCATCTCCCTGGAGTCTTGTCCATCAGTGTTTGCAGATGTCTGTAGAAGTTCTACTTCTCCTCCTTGATCTGCGTTGCTTGCGTCGTGGAGAACAGCTCGGTAAATTCGCCATCCACACACTCAGGTATACCGATCACATACACAAGCTTCGAATTATATCCTCATTCAACTACCACATTGACAGACACTTCAACTTGCTCCAGTGAATAATAGGATTCATGTCGGAAATGTGGTTGTATGATGGAAAATGACATTGTTAGGCGAATGCTTCCAAAGTCATTCGATTGAGATACACATAAAAACAGTTTGTCAACTTGGATATCCAGATCCCTCTAGTTATTCACTGTGAGTATCCCGAACTCATGTGACTGAAATTCCGGGCTGAATAATAAGGTCATCTGAAGAGTGAGAAGACATGGACTTGCATTTTTCGTGAATGGTAGGCTGTGGGAGATAAGAATGCGTTGTTTGATGCTAAGAAATGCATAAGCGACGATGATGTGAGTAAATCGATGAAACATGCAAGAGGACATGTGCGTATTTATTCATTTCACCAGTCCACATGAACAGAAAATCAGTGTACAAATTCCAGTAGAATTCGTCTCACCAGCGGAATCCCCGAAATTACTGAGATTAGGTATGCACAGAACAACTTACATAGTTGTTAGGAACAGAATAACAGATAGGATGATGATGACAGACACGTCGCCGATAAGCGGAGCGGAATGGGAAGGAACTAGTGGTGGATTCAGCTGTCATTACCATCATCATCTTGATTACTTATGAAAACTGTGAAGACCGGGCACACCATCAATGAATTTCCTTTTGCAACATCGTGATTCACAGGGAAGAGAACTAGGAATCGCGGAACTACCAAAAGTACAGAGATAAGGCATTGTGGAATCATACTCGAATTCGAGTATGCACACACATAGATGTGTGTTCATCACACACAGATGAAGTCGTTCATACGAAAAATCACCTCTACGAATAAGATCTAGAAGAAAGAGGTGAATAAGATATCTATCCACTAGCAATAAACAACACTAATCAACATCAATGAGAGAAATATATAGGAAATTGTCCACTTCACTTTCTTCAGCAGTATCATTTCAACCACGGACGGCATGGATGAGGACGTCACAGTCAGCCAGTCAGGATCGGGGAAAGAAGACAAGTGTTCATTGCTCTGAAATCAGTAAGGAGATTTGTAACACCAAGTACACAGAAAAGCATTCTAATTTTTGACACTGATATCGAGTCTTTCTTTCAGTGGGGTTCAAAGACTTGTCGCATACGCCTCAAAATTCACTTCCCATAGGCTTTAAACTTCCATCAACAGATACTTTTGCCCGACATTGAATATCAATCAGGTGGTCTGCAGAAAAGCATAAGCAAGAAGGAACTCTGACAGCGAACCAACCAAATATCTATTGGCTGAACAATTATATCAAAAGAAATGTAGATGTAATAGATATACTCTGAGGAGAGTGCTGAGCGACATCATACGATAAGCCCTGTGGGTGAAAAACGATGAGTTGGCTGTCTGAGGATGTCATTGAGGTGACAATGTGTAGAATTAATTATGGTAAAGTGGCAGATTTTGAGGTGTGCTGCTGAGTATATATGTTCCTGTTATAATTAATTGTAATAGTAGTATTTCGCAATCACCGAATTACAGGAAATCAACCAACAACACAGAGAGGCATGAATTTAGGAATTTGTATTTGGCGGAATTATTTGCAATTCATATGATAAATATACTAACAAACAGCGGTAAGTATATACACAATACAGTGATAGAAATTGTCAATCACCACATCCGCCACATGTCGAATGTCTCCTTGCGTATGTATAATGATGTCTCGATTTGCTTGCAAGTCTCTGTGATCTTCCTACTGACTCTGTGATATTGTTTTCATCAGTATCATCTGGACGTATTTCTGAATTATCTACAAAATCAGGATTAGTAGCGGAATCATTAAAATTATAATCGCAACGACCTACTTCACTTATTTTCACTTGATCCAGGTGTCTGTTATGAACTGAATGATCGTCGATGTCTAATATCTTCAACACTCGATTTCCCAATTTTTGTAGTATGATTCCAACAGAAGGTCTATAGTCATTCCCTCTATAATAATGTACATCAGAAGTCGTGGACATCAGATGCGTTGTGAGAATTCGAGATTTGAATAGTTTAGCAGGAATTTCATGGGTGGTTGTATGCTCCACATTGTGATATTGAAGTAGGAAGTTATCTACACATCTCTCGACCTCGTCAAAATTCTTAGGACTCAATGATTCTATGGCACTCTTTAATGTTCGAGCAAAATCTTCTGCCAATCAGTTAGACTGAGGATGACGTGGTGCTGTGTACAGATGACGACAACCTATATATGTTGAAGCGAATCATTGAAGTTCTTCTCAGTGAAATGAGTAACATTATCAGTAACTAAGACATCTGGAATTCCTTCTCGACTGAAAATCTTCCTCAAAGCTCTGTGAGTGAATTTCGCATTAGGACTATCTGTAATTATGACTTCTGGCCATCTAGAATAAGAATCCACAATAACTGAAGCATAATATGAAATTAAGAATGGCCCACAGTAATCTGCATGAATACGCTGACAAACCTCACAAGACGCAGGCCATGCTTTCCACGATGACTTCCCATAGGACATTTCATGCAAACAACTGGAACAGCTATCTCATGTTTTGCTAATGTCAGCGAATGTCAATTCGCGGTCACCAGCACGTTAGGCGTGCTAATGATTTCATCTTATCAACTCCGAGATGAGCAGAATGAACATCATTCAAAATCGCACATCTTAATGTCGGAGGAGTAATAGTTCTATCATTCAGACATAGAAATCCGTGGGGGTCGACTGAAATCTCATCTCCTCGCTTATAAAAGTCCAGAAATCTTCGCCTACACTAAATATTCCAACCTCTTTCTATTGCATTTGTAATGCATCCGTAATATTTCCGAGTATCGTGAATAAGTCGAACTCTATCCACAGGTAACGGCTGGACTAACAAACAGTCAGTGTCATGAGCAGAATTTTCAAATAATGAACAGCGAGATAAGAAGTCTGCATGAAATGTGTACTTAGCCGATCTGTGTTCAATAGTGTAATCATATGCACTTAGTTCTAAATTCCATCTTTGAACCACAGCAGCAGCAAATGATCTATTCAAAGATTTTTCTGCATTTGAAATGAATGAATTTCAAAGCCTGATGATCAGTAACTATGTGAAACTTAGTACCAAAGAGATACTTGTGCAGGCGTCTTATTGCCCATACAACTGCTAGAGCCTCTTTCTGTGTTTGTGAGTACCCTTGTTCACACTTATTTAGAAGTCTTGAAATACAAATAACAGGTTGTCCATTTTGCTCAAGTAGTGCAGCTATACCCATAGGAGAAGCATCTGTAGTGAGAACAAACTTATCATTCGATAGGAAAGGTCTTTTGAAAGCTTGTCTATTAAGAGACTTTTCACGTCGTTGTTCTCAACTACGTTGTTTACTGGAAACAATATCGAAAAGCGGAGATAAGAGTTGAGTGAAACTGGGATTGAAATCTGGAGTGAAACTGAAGAGTACCAATGCTTGATATGAACGACGACATATTTTTAGATGAAGGTGCTTGAATTAGAGGTGGGTGACAAACGACTAGCATCAGGTTTGAAATCCTCGGACGACAAAGTAAAATGACATTTAGATGGATTAACAAGAATATATTTTTTCACAGAAACGCCTGAACAGTTCTAAAAGACGTTCATTATGCAATTCGATGTTCGGTCGATGAACCATTATGTCGTCTTTGTAAGACTCAACACCATCTAATCCATCTATCGTCTGATTTATTACTTTTTGAAATATTGCAGGTGAAACCTTCAAAGCAAAAGGCAAGAACTTATACTTGAACAATCCAAATGGAGTATTACTGGTTGTTAATGCACTAGAAGCTTCGTCAAGCGGAATTTGCAAATAAGCATCTTTGAGATCTATTTTCGAGTGTATTATGGATAATTTCGTCCGTCATTTCCCTTCAGTTAAATCTTGCCTTCTTTTTCTGGATGGGACTGGTTCCCACCCCATGGGATTCTTCGATTGTACTGGATAATAATATCCACTACCTCAGTGTGTTTGTGGTTGTCGTTTTGATAACCGACGAAGATTATTGATTCTCTTGGTAACGATGTGGAGAGTTGACTTCCATTTCATGTGCTCTTACAAATTCATAACATATCTACATAATATCTTCTTATTTCTTCCAACTTCTCATTTCGTGTGAACATTCAATGTATACATGTCTATTTTTGGTTTCATTGAATATACAGACATCAGCTCACTGCCTTATTGTGGGCTTTCGATGGCCTCTGTCATTCTGTCTCTTATATTCAAGGGAAGATTAGGTTTACATTTTATACTTTTATTTTACATGGAAGACTTCATGGCGACTGGATTGATTCTCTTGGGTAAAAGTCCTAGCCCAAAGATTAGCCTTCTCACTTTTCCCGAGCTTTGGACCGAATAGAAGACTAGGACAGGTTGGGCCACATAGTAGACACCAAGTTATCTATATATGTGTCATCGAGAACGGTGATTTCGGAAGGAAATTTGTGTTATTCTGGAATTACAATTTTCATTTATTGAAGGACAGTTGAGTGTCAACCAATCTACTGTATGTCATCTTAGTCTGAATTTTCTTAATGCTTAATCGATGAATGTTCAGTTTGTCACATGAAGACTTATCACTGGTTACTGAATAGTGTGATGGGATCTTGATTCACGCGAGTAGAGTAACATTGAGATAATGAAACCATGTTGAAATGGTTGAGAGGAGAGTGCAATGAAATAAACCTAATGCTACAGATGAATCACCCGATTTCAGCACATCTTATAATATCTGTAACTTTCCGAACAATTAGGATCGCCAAAAACTGATTCTTCAGTTGTAGTGTGTTGTATACATCAACTGCACAAGACAGTCTTAATCTCATGAAGTGGGAATGGGGAAATCTGGTGTTGAATACGTCTCTCTGGAATCACTGGACTGAGTCTGTACATACAGATGAACATGGAACACTCTTCGTATATATCGAACTTCAAACCAAAAAATTCGTATATTTGGAAAGAATAAAAATAAACTGAGAGTTTAAGTTCATGATACAAACAAACACACTGCAAAGTATTGAACAATTCATCAAATCAACAATTTATCGCAGACTTCTTCACTATCTAATATTTTGCACACTTCTGCAACGCCAAAAAAAAAGGTTTTAAATACTCCAATGTTAACAGTAGAAATCATGGGGATGTCTGTCGCTATCGTCAACTTAGAAAATGTCCCGTGCAAATCTGAATAACTGCTGACACCAGTCCAACAAACACACCATCATAATCATCGCCAAATTTCATTGAATTAAGGGAACAATTACACGAAACATCTCGGATAAGTGTTGCTTCCAATCACAATCCAATGATACACAAGTAGACACTCTTCAAAATATGAAATTTAGATAGACTACACAAACACACAATTACTGGCGTCGAGTGACAACACCACAAAGCACGTGACGTACTGGTTCACAGCCATTCATCATTGTATACGTGAACGACTCCGATCACGTGAGCGTGTGTCCTGCAACAATGAAACCCTCAAAACAACTCACTCAGACTGCATTAGTCGATGAAGCAGAAGACACTGAATTCGACAACCCTGAATGGAGAAGATGAAACTATATGCATGTCGAATTACACGTTTCATTTGAAATTGGTACCATGTGTGATATCCCCGATTGATCGACATCTGACTGTACAGTGTCAAACTGCAGTAAGAACACATCCCGCACACTTTTAGAAGTACACGGACGGAGTTCACTGACCGACCCAGGTATAATACACTGTCATTGTCCTCAAATTATTCTGCAGTCGGATAATCAAGAGTAATCAAGGTTCACTTGACTTCGAAACTGGACGGATTTGTCGAACAGAAAAAAGAAACGGGAGATTAAACCAGACAGACATTATTCCGAGGACATCATTTCCATACACATTGAAACTAACCCTGAAAACTATCATGTATAATGTCAACTAGGTTGAAAATTAGAAAGCGAACAGCGTGATGAAGAGAAAACGGGGAACAATAAGGTCAGGTGATTTCAGAATGAGTATCACTGTCCCGATCAGGTAAATTTGCAGTCAGCATGATACTAAATTGGCACCTAACGTTTCATCACACAATTAGGGAAGCACTCCCTCCTCAGCTGAAATTTACACACCTTCATTCAGCCTCACGAATGCACCTGCACTATCCGTCTGTGTCAGCTGTCGGCTTCCTCCCACAAACTATCAGCTGGACATTCCCCTTCAAAATGTGATGTGACATGGCAGCTGATGAATAGAAATAATGATATTTTGCAAGATTATATATTTTCGCACAGAAATCAACAAAGCCTCCTCACATACATACATACATACATACAAACTCATATACACTGTACAACAGGGAGGGATTCACAGGAAACGACTCGAACGAAGGAAGTCTCAGTGAATTCCAGTCTCCTTCAGTGTCAACTTGTCGAACAAATATTCACCCAGTCCACTGCCAACCCTCTTCGCCTGAGTCACATAGTCGGCGAGTTGCTTGATTCCATCCTCCTGTTCATGTAGGTATTCACTCTCGATGAAGTCAGCCAATCCCGGATCATTGTTCTTCGAAGCCAGTTCATCGAGTTTCAGTAGTGACTGTGAGTAGACGGGAGAGAATGAGGAGAATCAGAATCACTTCAACAATAATAATGATAATAATAATAACAATGATAATAATAGCAATAAAATGAATTAGACGGCATGAGCTATTTGAAACACCTGAGTGATAGCTCGCGACAATCGATTTGTGTGTGTGTGTGTGTCTGTGTATGTGAGCATCTGCATGTGTAATGGATGGATGCATGGATGTAAGAATGATGTCAATCTATGAGGTTAGTTGACTCGCGTGCAAAATATTCACCATTACGGAATTCGATAACTTCGACTAGCAGGAAATCGTCATCTAATGAAAGCTCACTCGAGTGAATAATATTCAGCAACAGAGGTCACTTCGACAGATAAGTGTTTCCACGGAGGATTGAAGACAGTTAATATTATATCACAGAGGAAGAAGCCTAATCAATAAACTCCCTCGACTTTCGCCAACTGAATCGAGATATGAAAATCACCGTATTTTCGGCATTCGATGCTTGAAAAATGAAACTATTCCTAAAGGCCTACGTCTTCGAGCTCTAGTTACTACAGACAAAGTTGGAAGCAGAATAGTTAGTCTACAAAAATTATGCCAAAAAGAAGAGATCCACAGAATTGTTAATATGTTGCACCATATCAGATGTGAATCAAAAGCTAATGGGAATAGTTACCAATGTGGATTACGATCTTATAACACAGTCCTCTAGCAATGCCAAATCAGCAGCTCTCAAAAAGTCAAAACATACTCAAGTCAAAGAGTTCAATAAATTATTAGAGGAGAAATCTTCATCTCAGAACGATGAAATCAGCAATCTAAAGTCAACGGCGATCGATAAAACAAAGTGGGCTATTAATCTCTCAACACATATATTACGTCCTACAGAAATAAGTGTATTAGAAAGGAGACTAAATTTCAATGTAGCGGTAGACAAGCTGAAACCTGAGGATGTCATCCGTAAAATAGAAATAGCACTAAGTGGGATAGACAAAATAGCTGCTGACAAAGAATGGGTGCAATGTGTACTAACATTAAAACGACAAAAACGTGGAAAGCCTAACCTGATCAAACCAGAAATAGAAGCCTCAAAACACTTTAAGAATAACAAGGAGTTAGTAATCACAAAGTCAGAAACGAACTCATTTCTGACCAAGAACTCGAAATTATAACGCAAGTGCCACTTGTGGACATAATGCTAATAGTGCAGCTATGCCCGAATTTCACAGTATTTAAATTCCAGGGAAAAATATACAAACAAAGTGAGGGAGTACCCGTGGGGTCGTCAATATCCCGGTTGTGGGAGATAAATTCTTCGATAGGTGAGAAAACATAGCGATTGAAACCTTCAGCCTCACTCCGAAATTATGGTGGAGGTATGTAGATGACACATCATGGATAAGATTTTATTTTGATAAATCCCACAGTGTTGTACATTAATATTAACTAATGACGTTTTGAGCACAAACTATTGCTCATAATCATATCAAGATGACAAATTCATTGCACTTGGAACACAGGATCTAGATAGACTTTTCGAAAACATTAACTCAAAGGTGGAGGCAATTCGATTCACTTATGAATTGGAAAGTCAGGAAGGGGAGCTTCCAGTGTTAGATTGTAGCGTGAAAAAGAAAGAGTATGGGAAGTTAAACACAAGTGTTTACAGGAGACCAACATATTCAAACAAATATTTGGACTTCCGACCATCCCATCCTATGTCATTGAAAATAGGATTGGTGAAATGTCTAAATAATAGTGCACAAAACTCAGTAGTATCAAGGAGAATCTAAGACAGGAAGTGAGGCATATAAGAGGAGGTTTGAAACTTAATAATTACCCTGATAAATTAGTCAGAAAGTATGTAGGGAAATGTAAAAATAAAATAAATAATGATAGTAGCGATAGTGATAATAATAATAATATTAATGACGACAAGCATGTCAAACATGCGCGAGACAACACTAACAGTGAGGAATCTAAATCATCAGTAGTACTTCCATACAAAGAGGGAACCTCAGTAAAATAAGACAAAATTCTTAACAAGGCAGAAATAAAAGGGGCATTCAAACCAACAAATCCAATTAGAAGCAAACTTTCTCGGTGAAAGGATACTGAGGAGCCCATAAAACAAAACGATTAACTTTATTTAAAACTCTGCAATGATTATCAGGTTAGATACATAGGTCACATTAGAAAAAAGGGACCAGTCAGACTGATTCACTCACCTCATTGACTGCCTTCTCCATTGCAAGAGCTGTGACCATCGCATCCTCCACACCTGTGAACTCCGTCTTACATGGAGCCTTTATCTCACTGTACTCAACACGACCACCACGCTTGTTCACATACTTCGCCAATTTCTCAGCGTGCTCACGTTCCTCGAGTGACGCGTTTCGGAAGAATTCAGCTGCATTGGGAAGAGCGACATCATCTCGATCGAAGTAGGTGTAGAATGCCATGTAGTCGTATGCAGCCTGCAATTCCATGTTGATCTGTTTGTTCAGAGCATCTTCACATTCCTTGGTGAAATTCTGTCTGGCTCGTGATTCACTCATTCTGCTGGTTGACACTGAAAGCACACTGACTGATTCAGTCAGTCTGAGTTGATTTGTGGCTTTTATTCTTTCTGGACAAGCATTCACATGATCAGAGTAATTCACGTATACAGTGCAGTGAAGTGAAGTGAAGTGTGTGAAAGAGAGAGAGAGAGTGAATCACGTGCTGTGAGTTGTATTCATTTGAGGTCAGCAGTGGTGTGAGTGAGTGATCTAATTGGTGTTTTCGTGCATTTGTGTGTATGTGTGTGTGTCTTGGTGTGTGCTGGTATGTGTGTGGTTGTGATGGTGATTGGAAGGTGAAGCAGCTAGCTGATTCATCAAGTTTTCACGTACTTTCACGTACACATGTGAAATTTTCACCACCATTTGCTTTTGTAATATCACCGATTGGTTTTCGTGTTTCTTCAATGCGAAATGCGTAATCTGATTTTGTCGTATTTTCGGAAGATGACTTTCCCAAATTAGAATTTGATCATGTGGAATGATTGTGTAGTTTTGTTGTGATTTGATCCACACCTGAGCACTCACTCGTTTGTGTGACTGAGTAGAATAATCTGTGACAGCGTTGGGTGAGTTGTGTTTGGCGGTAGGGTTCGAGTGGTTAGGTGGCTCTGCTTTCTACCACACTGAAGTGATGACTTCTGAGACTACTGAGAATTCGACTCTCCACACTCAACGATTCAGTCTACTGAGGACTCACTAATTCATGTCACATTCCGTATTCACTCACACACAATGCAAATGATTCTTCACACAACACCAGTTCACTCTCACTGAATCAGTAGTGTCATGTTGACATCTGAAATGGTCGCATCTCGCATGAATTCGACTGTTATTATGAAACATCTGGTGAAATTCATCCAACTTTGCTTGGAGTAGGCGAACAGAGATCTTTTCAGAAAGGTGATTTTTCGTATGAACGACTTCATCTGTGTGTGATGAACACGCACATCTCATGTGGCTAACTTGTTCGTTGTATGCTCGTTGTTCGGAGTATTCTACTCTGAGCAAGAGATGAACTATCGTTTTGGTTTCACCACTATGGATATCTTCCTTAATCTTATTGTTTTGTTATTTTCTGGCTAGTTGTTTGGAAACGCTTATTAGGACACTGGAAGCTTTGTTTTCAATAGTTGGAGTATCGAAAGTCTTCTCTGATATGTGGTCATTCGCTATGGAGTGACTTGTGATAAAGTTGTCTGCTAGTATGTGTTGGAATAGAAACCGCCTCTGTATACAGGAAGCGCTAAACAAAACACAAGAAAACATATTTTGTATTCAAAATTCTCTTTTCACTTCCCTCATCCAACCTTGGTATTATTAATTCTATTTTTGCTTAATTTCACTCCACTTCACGTTTGTTTTGTCTCTATTCTTACCCTCCTCATCATCATCATCGTGTGATTCTGCTGTTCGACAATACTCGACCCATATTATATTTACGTCTTCATATGGTCTACTTGCCTTTAGTCCAACTATCAGCTTCCCCGACTCCGTAGACAGTGACTGCTTGTCCTGCCTCTTATTTCCTCCTAAAACTCTTATACAGGTTTCTATCAACATCACTTCCAGAGAGTTCCATACAGTGGTCTTCCATGTGGATATTCTTGGTGATGTCACGCAATATCTTCAAATTTGTTCAGATGACAGCAGTGAATGCCACTTTGTAACAGCTCCGCGTTGGACATTCGGCTTCAACAGCGCCCCACACTGTCTTCTGCTTAGTCTTCCTTAGCTTGATCAAATACTTATGCTACTCAGGGTTCTCTCAATTTGTCTGGTAAAATGCAGTCAATATCTCTTTCAAATTTTCACAGAAATGAATCTCATTTGATGAGAACCTTCACTACCAGTTCAGACAAGTCTCACGGTTTTATAATTGATACTGAGAGTACTTAATGTATGATTGCTCAGAAATATTACAACTTAAGTCAGAAAAACTACATGAGGATATCTGGCGAAAATCTTTGAAGTCTCTCAATAGACGAGCTTTCCTAAGAACATTTTTATCGAATGATAAGTCTCTTCTCACTACAGATGCTTCTCCTATGGATATAGCTGCACTACTTGAGCAAAATGAACAACCTGATATTTGTATTTCAAGACTTCTAAATAAGTGTGAACAAGGATGCTCAAAAACCCAGAAAGAGGCTCTAGCAGTTGTATGGGCAATAAGACGCCTGCACAAGTATCTCTTTGGTACAGTCGCTGCTTGTCCTGCCTCTTCTTTCCTCCTAAAACGCTCATGCAGCTTTCTGTCAACACCACTTCCAGAGAGTTCCATACACTAGCAATAAATAACACTAATCAACATCAATGGGAGAAATATGAAGGAAATTGTCTATTTCACTTCCTTCAGCAGTATCGTCTCAACCACGGACGGCATGGATGAGGACGTCACAGTCAGCCAGGCAGTCAGGATCGGGCAGAGAAGACAAGTGTTCATTGCTGTGAAATCAGTAGGGAGATTTGTACTACTAAGCACACAGAAAATCATTCTAATTTTTGACACTGATATGGAGTCTTCCCCTCAGTGGGGCTCAAAGACTTGTCGCATACGCCTCAAAATTCACTTCCCATAAGCTTTAAACTTCCATCAATAGATACTTTTGCCCGACATTGAATATCAGTGAGGTGGCCCGCAGTAAACCATAAGCAGCAACGAACTCTGAGAGCGAACCAACCAAATATCTATTGGCTGAACAAATATATCAAGAGAAATGTAGATGTAATAGATATACTCTGAGGAGAGCGCTGAGCGACATCATACGATAAGATGTCTGAGTGAAAAACGATGATTTGGCTGTCTGAGGATGTCATTGAGGTGACAATGTGTAGAATGGATTATGAGGTGTGCTTCTGAGTACATATGTTCCAGCTATGATTAATTGTAATAGTAGTATTTTAGAATCACCAAATTACAGGAAATCAACCAACAACACAGAGAGGCATGAATTCAGGAATTTGTATTTGGCGGAATTATTTGTAATTCATATAATAAATACATCAACAAACAACGGTAAGCATTTACACAATACAGTGGTAGAAATTGTCAATCACCACATCCGCCACATGTCGAATCTCTCCTTGCATATTTATAATGATGTCTCAATTCGCCAGTATCATCTGGACGTATTTCTGAATTATCCACAAAATCAGGATTAGTAGCGGAATCATGCAAACTATAATCGCTAAGACCTCCTTCATTTATTTTCACTTGATCCAGCTGTCTACTGTGAACTAAATGATCGTTGATGTTTAATATCTTCACCACTCGATTTCTAATTTTTTGTAGTACTATTCCAACAGAAGGTCTATGGTCATTCCCTCTATAATAATGTACATCAGAAGTCGTGGACATCAGATGCGTTGTGATAATTCGAGATTTGAATAGCTTAGCGAGACTTTCATGGGTGCTTGTATGCTCCACAATGCTATATTGAAGGAGGAAGTTATCTACACATCCCTCTAGCTCGTCGAAACACTTAGGACACACTAATGCTATGGCACTTTTCAATGTTCGTACAAAACCTTCTGCCAATCCATTAGACTGAGGGTGACGTGGTGCTGTGTACAGATGACGAAAACCCATATGTTCAAGCAAATCATTGAAGTTCTTCTCAGTGAAATGAGTACCGTTATCAGTTAGTAAGACATCTGGAATTCCTTCTCGACCAGAAGGCTACCTCAAAGCTCTGTGAGTGAATTTGTATGTATGTATTTGTAGTTATGACTTCTGGCCACCTAGAATAAGAATCCACAATGACTGAAGCATAATATGAAATTAACAATGGAGCACAGTTGTCTGCATGAATACGCTGACAAACCTCACAAGACGCAGGCCATGCTTTCCACGATGACTTCTCATAGGACATTTTATGTAAACAGCTGGAACACCTCTTTCATCTTTTGCTAATGTCAGCATCAATTCGCGGTCACCATCACATTAGATGTGCTAATGATTTCATCTTACCAGCTCCCAGAGGAGCAGAATGAACATCATCCAAAATCGCACATCTTAATGTCGGAGGAATAATAGTTCTGTCATTCAGACATAGAAATCCTTCAGCATCGACTGAAATCTACTCTCCTCGCTTACAAAAGTTCAGAAATCTTCGCCTACACTAAATATTCCAACCTCCTTTCATTGCATCTATAATGCATCCGTAATATTTCCGAGTATCGTTCATAATTCGAACTGTATCCACAGGTAACGGCTGGACTAACAAACAGTCAGTGTCATTAGCAGAATTTTCCAATAATGAACAGCGAGATAAGAGGTCTGCATGAAGTATATAGTTGGCCGATCTGTGTTCAATAGTGTAATCAAATGCACTAAGTTCTAAACTCCATCTTTGAACCATAGCAGCAGCAAATGATCTATTCAAAGATTTTTCTGCATTTGAAATGAATCAATTTCAAAGTCTAATGATCAGTAACTATGTGAAACTTAGTACCAAATAGATTTTTGTGCAGGCGTCTTATTGCCCATACAACTGCGAGAGCCTCTTTCTGGCTTTGTGAGTACCCTTGTTCAACCTTACTTAGACATCTTGAAATACAAATAACAGGTTGTTCATTTTGCTCAAGTAGTGCAGCTATACCCATAGGAGAAGCATCTGTGGTGAGAACAGATTATCATTCGATAGAAGTGGTTTTAGGAAAGCTTGAGAGACTCCAAAGTTTCTCGCCAGATATCCTCATGTCGTTGTTCTCACTTAAATTGTTTATTGGAGAAAATATCAAAAGGCGGAGATAAGAGTTGAGTGAAACTGGGAATGAATCTGGAGTGAAATTGAAGAGTACCAATCCATGATCTCAACGACGACATATTATTACTTGAAGGAGATAGAATTAGAGTTGGGTGACAGACGACTAGCACTAGGTTTGAAATCCTCGGACGATAAATTAAAATGACATTTAGGTGGATTAACAAGAGTATATTTTTCACAGACACGCCTGAACAGTTCTGAAAGACGTTCATTATGGAATTTGATGTTCAGTCCATGACCTATATATAATGTCGTCTTCGTAAGACTCAACACCATCTAATCCATCTATCGTCTGATTTATTACTTTTCGAAATATTGCAGGTGAAACCTTGAAACCGAAAGGCAAGAACTTATACTTGAAAGATTCAAATGGAGTATTACTGGTTGCAAATTAGCATATTTTAGAGCTATTTTGCTATTGTACCATTGGATAATTTTGTCCGTCATTTCTTTTCATTTTTCTGGCGGAGATTGGTTCTTACCCCATGAGAGTCATCGATGTTAATGTTAGCCTGGTCATATCCAATCCCTCAGTGTGCTTGTTTTTGTCGTTTGGATGACGGAAGAAGATTATTGATTCTCTAGTTAACGATGTGGAGAGTTGACTTCCATTTCATATGCTCTTACAAATTCATAGCATGTCTACATAATATCTTCTTATTTCTTCCAACTTCTCATATCGTGTGAACATTTAATATATACATGTCTATTTTTGGTTTCATTGAATATACACACATCAACTGATCGCCTTATTGAGGGCTTTAGATGGCCTCTGTCATTCTGTCTCTTATATTCCAAGGAAGATTAGGTTTACATTTTATAATTTTACTTTGCAAGGAAAACTTCATGGAGACTGGATTAATTCACATGGGTAAATGTCCTAGCCCAAACATTAGCCTTCTCACTTTTCCCGAGCTTAGGTCCGAAAAGTAGACTAGGACAGGTTGGGCCACATAGTAGACACCATGTTATCTATATATACGTCACCGAGATTGGCGATTTCGGAAGGAAATTTGTGTTATTCTGGAATAACAATTTTCATTTATTGATGAAAAGTTGAGTGTCAACCAATCTACTGTATGTCTTCTCAGTCTGAATTTTCTTATTGCTTAATCGATGAATGTTCAGTTTGTCACATGAAGACTTATCAATCACTGGTTACTGAATAGTGTGATGGGATCTTGATTCACGCGAGTATAGTAAGAATGAGATAATGAAACCATGTTGAAATGGTTGAGAGAAGTGTGCAACGAAATAAACCTAATGCTACAGATAAATCACCTGTTTTGAGCGCATCTTATAATATCTGTTTCTTTCTGAACAATCAAGATCTCCAAAAACTGATTTTTCCGTTGAAGTCTGGCTGCACAAGACAGTCTTAATCTCATGAAGTGGGAATGGGGAAATCTGGTGTTGAATACGTCTCTCTGGAATCACAGAACTGAGTCTGTACATACAGATAAACATAGAAAACTCTTCGTAGATATCAAACTTCAAACCAAAAAATTCGTATATTTGAAAAGAATACACACAGATTGAGAGCTTAAGTTCATGATACAAACATACACACTGCAAAGTATTGAACAATTCATCCAATCGACAATTTATCGCAGACTTCTTCACTATCTAATATTTTGCACACTTCTGCAACGCCAAAAAAAAAGGTTTTCAATACTCCAATGTTAACAGTAGAAATCATGGGGATGTCTGTCGCTATCGTCAACTTAGAAAATGTCCCGTGCAAATCTGAATAACTGCTGACACCCGTCCAACAAACACACCATCATAATCATCGCCAAATTTCATTGAAGTAAGGGAAACATTACGCGATCCATCTCGGATAAGTGTTGCTTCCAATCACAATGACACACAAGTAGACACTCTTCAAAATACGAAATGTAGATAGACTACACAAACACACAATTACTGGCGTCGAATGAAAACACCACAAAACACGTGACCGACTGGTTCACAGCCATTCATCATTGTATATGTGAACGACTCGGATCACGTGAGTGTGTGTCCTGCAACAACGAAACCCTCAAAACAACTCACTCAGACTACATTAGTCAGTGAAGAAGAAGAAGACGCTAAATTCGACAACCCTGAATTGAGAAGATAAAACCATATGCATGTCGAATTACACACTTCATGTGAGATATCCCGAATAAACTTACACCTGACTGTACAGTGTCAAAATGCAGGAAGAACACATAACGCACACTTTCGGAAATACACGGACGGAGTTCACTGACCGACCAACGTATAATACACTATCATTGTCCTCAAATTATTCTGCAATCAGATAATCAAGAGTAATCAAGGTTTACTTCATTTCGAAACTGGACTGATTTGTCCAATAGAGAGAAGAAACGGGAGATTGAACCAGACAGAAATCATTCCGAGGACATCATTTCAATACACATTGAGACTAACCCTGAAAACTGTCATGTATAATGTCAACTGGGTTGAAAAGTAAACAGCGAACAGCAAACAGCGTGATGAAGAGAAGACGGGGAATAATGATAATGCCAGGTGATTTCAGAATGAGTATCACTGTCCCGATCAGATAAATTTGCAGTCAGCATGATACTAAATTTGCACCTGACGTTTCATCACACAGTTAGGGAAGCACTCCCTTCTCAGCTGAAATTTCCCTACCTCCATTCAGCCTCACGAATGCACCTGCACTATCCGTCTGTGTCAGCTGTCGGCTTCCTCCCACAAACTATCAGCTGGACATTCCCCTTCAAAATGTGATGTGACATGGCAGCTGATGAACAGAAATAATCATATTAGGCAAGATTATATTTTTTCGAACGGAAATTAACAAAGCCTCCTCACATACATACATACATACGTACATACATACATACATACATACATACATACAAACTAATATACACTGTACAACAGGGAGGGATTCAAAGGAAACGACTCGAACGAGGGAAGTCTCAGTGAATTCCAGTCTCCTTCAGTGTCAACTTGTCGAACAAATATTCACCCAGTCCACTGCCAACCCTCTTCGCCTGAGTCACATAGTCGGCGAGTTGCTTGATTCCATCCTCCTGTTCATGTAGGTATTCACTCTCGATGAAGTCAGCCAATCCCGGATCATTGTTCTTCGAAGCCAGTTCATCGAGTTTCAATAGTGACTGTGAGTAGGTGGGAGAGAATGAGAACAATCAGAATCACTTTAATAAGAATAATAATAATAACGATAATAATAATAGTAAAATGAAGTAGACTGCATGAACTAATTGAAACGCCTGAATGATAACTCGCGAACAATAATGTGTGAGTGTGTGTGTATATGTGTATGTGAGTATCTGCATGTGTTAAGGATAGATGTAAGAATAATGTCCACCGATGTGGTTAGTTGACTGGCGTGCAAAATAATCACCATTACGGAATTTGATAACTTCGACTAGCAGGAAATCGTCATTTAATAATGGCTCACCCTACTATACACACTCGAGTGAATAATATTCAGCAACAGAGCTCACTTCGACAGATAAGTTTTTCCTCAGAGGATTGAAGATAGTTAATTGTATATTAAAGAGGAAGTAGGCTAATCGATAAACTCACTCGACATTTGCGAACTGAATCGAAATATGAAAATCACCATATTTTGAACATTCCATGCTTGAAAAATGAAATTATTCTGAAATACCTACGTCTACGAGCTCCAGATCATACAGAGATAGTCAGAAGCAGAATAGAACGTCTGCAAAAATCATGCCAAAAAGAAGAAATCCACAGAATTGCTAAGTAGTTGCACCATATCAGATATGAAATTGAGCAGTTAAATCTAAAGCTAATGGGAATAGTTACCAATGTGGATTTCGTTCTAATAACTCAGTCTTCTAGCAATGCCAAATCAACAGCTTTCAAAAAGAAGTCAAAAAATACTCAAGTCAAAGAGTTGAATAAATTATAAGAGGAGAAATCTTCATCTCAGAACGATGAAATCAGCGATCTAAAGTCAATGCCAATCGATGAAACAAAGTGGGCTACTAATCTCTCAACACATATATTAAGTCCTACGGAAATAACTGTATAAGAAAGAGGACTAAATTTCAATGTAGCGGTAGACAAGCTGAAATCTGAGGATGTCATTCGTAAAATAGAAATAGCACTAAGTGAGATAGACAAAATAACGGCTGACGAAGTACGGACAAAATGTATACTAACATTAAAATGACAAAAACGTGGAAAACCTAACCTGACAAAACCAGAGATGGAAGTCCTAAAACGCCTTAAGAATAACAAGGATATAGTAATCACAAAGTCAGACAAAGGAAATGTACCAGTAATATTAGACAAATCAGATTATTTGGATGAGGTGAATACTCACATACAAACCGGACCATATGAGGAAATCATTAAGTAAATAGACACCGTTATGAATAAGGTTAAGAAATCCTAAACGGACTTTATACGCCGAATGAAGCCATTTCTAGGTGAGTCTAAATGGTTTAATTCAATGTCCAAAACTAATAGCCCCAGTAGGATGTATGGTGTTGTTAAAGTTCATAAGTCAGGATACCCTATTAGACCTATAGATGATTTCAAAAATTCACCTACTTATAAATTAACTAAATATTTAGCCATGGTATTGAACTCCCTTGAGAGCCACTCAAAATCTAGACTCAATAATTCTTATGAACTAAAACGTAGATTAGATAATTTCAAATTAGATAATGAAGAGCAAATGGTTAGTTTTGGCAATGTCAGTTTATACGCACGTATACCAATAAATATGGTTGTAGAGGCAGTCACAAATGAACTCGTTTCTGACCAAGAACTCGAGCTTAGAAAGAAAGTGTCACTTGAGGACATAATGCTGGGAGTGCAGCTATGACTGACTTCCACAGTATTTAAATTCCAGGGGAAAATATACAAACGAAGTGAGGGAGTTCCTATGGATTCACTAATATCCGCGGTTGTAGCAAATATATTCATGGATAGGTGGGAAAATGCAGTGATTGAGACATTCAGCCCCAACCCAAAAGTATCGTGGAGGTATGTAGATGACACGCTGACTGTATTTGAACATAAGATCTAGATGGATTTTTCGAACATATTAACTCAAAGGTGGAGGCAATCCAATTCACTTATGGATTGGAAAGTCAGGAAGGGGAGCTTCCAGTGTTAGATTGTAGAGTAAAAAGGAAAGAAGATAGGAAGTTAAACACAAGTGTTTACAGGAAAGCCACGCATTGAAACAGATATTTGGACTTCCGATCATCCCATCCTATGTCACTGAAAATAGGACTGGTGAAATGTCTAAATATCAGAGCACAAAAACTCATTTGTACCAAGAAGAATCTAAGACAGGAACTGATGCGCATAAGGGAAGCTTTGAAACTTAATAATTACTCTGATAAATTAGTCAGAAAGTATGTAAGGAAATGCAAAAATAAATTAAATAATGATAGTAGTGACAGTGATAATAATAATAATACTAATGACGACAAGCATGTCAAACATGCGCGGGACAACACCAACACTAAGGATTCTAAATCATCAGTATTACTTCCATACAAAGAGGGAACATCGGTAAACTAAGACAGAATACTTAACAATGCAGGCATAAAAGTGGCATTGAAACCCACAAACCCAATGAGAAACAAAGTTTCTTGGTGAAAGGATACTGAGGAGCCCATAAAACAAAACCATTTACTTCACCTAAAACTCAGAAATGATTTTCAGGTCAGATATATAGGCCAGATTAGAAGAAAAGGATCAGTCAGACTGATTCACTCACCTCATTCACTGCCTTCTCCATTGCAAGAGCTGTGATCATCGCATCCTCAACACCCGTGAACTCCGTCTTACATGGAGCCTTTATCTCACTGTACTCAACACGACCACCACGCTTGTTCACATACTTCGCCAATTTCTCAGCGTGCTCACGTTCCTCGAGTGACGCGTTTCGGAAGAATTCAGCAGCCTTCGGGAAGGCGACATCATCTCGATCGAAGTAGGTGTAGAATGCCATGTAGTCGTATGCAGCCTGCAATTCCATGTTGATCTGTTTGTTCAGTGCATCTTCACATTCCTTGGTGAAATTCTGTCTGGCTTGTGATTCACTCATTCTGCTGGTTGACACTGAAAGCACAATGAAACACACTGAAGGACACTGAAACAGAGAAACAAGCTGACTGACTGGTTGTCTGATCGAGTTCGTTGGCTGTGTCACTGACTCACACTGACTAATTCAGTCAGTCTGAGTTGATTTCTGGCTTTTATTCTTTCTGGACAAGCATTCACATGATCAGAGTAATTCACGTATACAGTGCAGTGAAGTGAAGTGAAGTGTGTGAAAGAGAGAGAGAGTGAATCACGTGCTGTGAGTTGTATTCATTTGAGGTCAGCAGTGGTGTGAGTGAGTGATCTAATTGGTGTTTTCGTGCATGTGTGTGTATGTGTGTATGTGTCTGTTTGTGTTGGTGGGTGTGTGATTGTGATTGTGATTGGAAGGTGAAGCAGCTAACTGATTCATCATGTTTTCACGTACTTTCACGTACACATGTGAAATTTTCACCACCATTTGATTTTGTAATATCACCGATTGGTTTTCGTGTTTCTTCAGTGCGAAATGCGTAATGTGTCGAATGTGTCGTATTTTTGGAAGATGACTTTCACATATTAGAATTTGATCATGTGGAATGATTGTGTAATTTCGTTGTGATTTCATCCACACCTGAGCACTCATTCTTTTTTGGGACTGAGTAGAATGAATTATCACTGAGCTAGGTGAGCTGTGTTTGGCATGGGGTGTGGATGGGGTTTGGTGAGTGGGTTTGTTTTCTACCACACTGAAGTGATGACTTCTGAGACTACTGAGAATTCGGCTCTCCACTCTCAACGATTCACTCTATTGAGCACTCAGTAATTCATGTCACATTCAGTATTCACTCACACGCAATACAAATGATGCTTCACACAACACTAATTCACTCTCACTAAATCAGTAGTGTCATGTTGACATGTGAAATGATCACATCTCGCATGAATTCGACTGTTACTATGAAACATCTGATGAAATTCATGCACTTATACATGGAGGGGGCGAACACAGATTGTCAATGGACGTGAACATTGAACGTTTGTTTATTGGAACAGGCAGCCATTGGTGGGCAACTCGAAGGCGCGAATGGTTCGATCGTGTGCAAGTTGCAAGAAGACGGAAAGGAACACGAATAAAAGTACTTTATTACTTCATTTGTACTAAACATTTGTTTGTAGACTCTGTATTTTGTCTCGCTTTAATTGCCAAACAATAAAAATTTGTTCAAGGAATACTGGTGCTTTGGATTTAAAGTTGAAACAAAATACTTAGTCATTATCGGTTCAAATCGCCTACGTTACAATAGGAACTTAGGGCTAAGTTCTTGACAGAGATCTATCCAGGAAGGTGATTTTTCGTATGAACGACTTCATGTGTGTGATGAACACACACACATCTTATGTGGCTAATTTGTTCGTTGTATGCTCGTTGTTCGGAGTATTCTACCCTGAGCAAGAGATAAACTATCGTTTGTTCTTACCAGTAAGGATATCTTCCTTTATCTTATTGTTTTGTTACTTTCTGGCTAGTTGTTTGGAAACGCTTTAAAGGACACTGGAAGCTTTGTTTTCAATAGCTGGAGTATCGGAATTCTTCTCTGATTTGTGGTCATTCACTATGGAGTGACTTGTGATAAAGTTGTCTGCTAGTATGTGTTCAACTACGCAGAAACTCTGCGCATTCATCGCCTCTGTATACACGAAGCGCTAAACAAAACACAAGAAAACATATTTTGTATTCAAAATTCTCTTTTCCCTTCCCTTATCCAATCTTGATACTATTAATTTTATGTTTGCTTAATTTCACTCCACCTCACCTCCTTTGTCTCTATTGTTATGCTCATCATCATCGTGTGATTCTGCTTTTCGACAGTACTCGACCCATATTATCTATACGTCTTCAAATGGTCTACTCACCTTTCCAACTACCAGCTTCCCCGCCTCCGTAGACAGTCACTGCTTGTCCTGCTTCTGCTTTCCTCCTAAAACGCTTATACAGGTTTCTGTCAACATCACTTCCAGAGAGTTCCATACAGTGGTCTTCGATGCAGATTTCCTTGGTGATGCCACACAATATCTTCGAATTTGCTCAGATGGCAGCAGTGAATGTTTCCATCATGGCTTCCTCCTTCAGTTTGTGGATGTTGATTTTGAATTGTGGTTTGACTACAGCTTCTTTGAAGGCTTTCAGCTCAACTTTGGAAGCTTTTCGTACTATATAATAATGTGAACCTGCATCTGCTCTTCTCCATCTTGTATCTAACACACATTCTTGAGGCTGAGGTGACGTCAACCTGAGTTGTAGTTTGTCCATCGTGTGAAACCTATGTCGTCTTGTTCATGTTGTTGCGCTTGTACACGCAGTCTCCAGTCAGGAAATAGTTTAGGAAATCGAAGGAGTCTATGGAGTGTTCGCCGTTTTCAGTCATACCTCCGAAAGTCTACTGACACTCGACGAGTTCTCTCCCATTCACGCATTTATATCGCTCATTAGGATTCTGATATCACCATCTCTCTGGAGTCTTGTCCATCAGTGTTTTAAGATGTCTGTAGTAGTTCTACTTCTCCTCCGTGATCTGTGTTGCTTGCGTCGTTTAGAAAGCAGCTCGGTAAATTCGCCGTCCACACACTCAGGTATACCGATGACATACACAACCTTCGAATTATATCCTCATTCAACTGCCACAATGACAGACACTTCAACTTGCTCCAGTAAATAATAGGATTCATGTCAGAAATGTCGTTGTATGATGGAGAATGACATTGTCAGGAGATTGCTTTCAAAGTCATTTGATTAGGATACACACTGCTACAGTTTGTCAACTTGGATATCCAGATCCCTCTACTTATTCACTGTGAGTATCCCGAAATCACGTCACTGAAATTCCGGGTTGAATAATAAGGTGATATGAAGTGTGAGAAAACATGGACCTCCATTTTTCGTGAATGGTAGGCTGTAAGAGATAAGAATGCGTTGTTTGATGTTAAGAAATACATAAGCGACGATGTTGTGAGTAAATCGATGAAACATGCAAGAGGACATGTGCGTATTTATTCATTTCACCAGTCGACATGAACAGAAACTCAGTGGACAAATTCCATTAGAATTCGCCTCACCAGCGGAATCCCCGATATTACTGAGATTAGGTATACACAGAACAACTTACATAGTTGTTAGAAACAGAATAATCGATAAGATGATAATGATGATGACTGAGACCACGTCGATAAGCGGAGCCGAATGGGAAGGAACTGGTGGTGGATTCAGCTGTCATCACCATCATCATAATCATCATCTTGATTACTTATGAAAACTGTGAAGACCTGGCATACCATCAACGAATTTCCTTTTCAAACATCGCGATTCACAGGTTAAGAGAACAAGGAACATCAATCATGTGACCCAGAGAAAAGCATATGCAAGAAAGAAATCTGACAGCGAACCAACCAAATATCTATTGCCTGAACAATTATATCAAAAGAAATCTAGATGTAATAGATATACTCTGAGGAGACCGCTGAGCGACATCATACGATCAGCCGCCTGGGTGAAAAACGATGATTTGGTCGTCTGAGGATGTCACTGAGGTGACAATGTGTAGAGTGAATTATGAGGTGTGCTGCTGAGTATATATGCTCCAGCTATAATTAATTGAAATATTAGTATTTTGGAATCACCGAATTACGGGAAATCATTCAACAACACAGAGAGGCATGAATTCAGGAATTTGTATTTGGCGGAATTATTTGTAATTCATATAATAAATATATCAACAAACAACGGTAAGCATTTACACAATGTAGTGATAGAAATTGTCAATCACCACATCCACCACATGTCGAATCTCTCCTTGCATATTTATAATGATGTCTCGATTCACCAGTATCATCTGGACGTATTTCTGAATTATCCACAAAATCAGGATTAGTAGCGGAATCATGAAAACTATAATCGCAACGAGCTACTTCATTTATTTTCACTTGATCCAGCTGTCTGTTGTGAACTGAATGATCTTCGATGTCTTATATCTTCACCACTCGATTTCCCATTTTTTGTAGTATGATTCCAACAGAAGGTCTACAGTCATTCCTTCTATAATGATGTAGATCAGAAGTCGTGGACATCAGATGCGTTGTGAGAATTCGAGATTTGAATAGCTTAGCGGTAAATTTCATGGATTCTTGTATGCTGCACATTGCGATATGCAAGTAGGAAGTTATCTACACATCTCCCTAGCTCATCGAAATTCTAAGGACTCATTGATGCTATGGCACTATTTAATGTTCGTACAAAATCGTCTGCCAATCCGTCAGACTGAGGGTGACGTGGTGCTGTGTGCAGATGCCGAAAACCTATATGTTCAAGCCAATCACTGAAGTTCTTCTCAGTGAACTGAGTACCATTATCAGTAAGCAAGACATCTGGAATTCCTTCTCGACCAGAAGGTACCTCAAAGCTCTATGAGTGAATTTGGCGTTAGGACTATCTGTAATTATTTATGACTTCTGGCCATCTAGAATAAGAATCCACAATAACTGAAGCATAATATGAATTTAAGAATGGACCAGAGGAATCTGCATGAATACGCTGCCAAACCTCACAAGACGCAGGCCATACTTTCCACGACGACTTCCCATAGGACATTTTATGCAAACAACTGGAACAGCTCTTTCATCTTTTGCTAATGTCAGCAAATGTCAATTCCTGGCCACCAGCACGTTAGGCGTGCTAATGATTCAATTTTATCAACTGCAAGATGAGCAGAATGAAGATCATTCAAAATCGCACATCTTAATGTCGGAGGAATGATAGTTCTGTCATTCAGACATAGAAATCCGTGAGGGTCGACTGAAATCTCATCTCCTCGCTTACAAAAGTCCAGAAATCTTCGCCTACACTAAATATTCCAACCTCCTTTCATTGCATTTGTAATGCATCCGTAATATTTCCGAGTATCGTTAATAAGTCGAACTGTATCCACAGGTAACGGCTGGACTAACAAACAGTCAGTGTCATTAGCAGAATTTTCCAATAATGAACAGCGAGATAAGAAGTCTGCATGAAGTATATACTTAGCCGATCTGTGTTCAATAGTGTAATCAAATGCACTTAGTTCTAAATTCCATCTTTGAACCATAGCAGCAGCAAATGATCTATTCAAAGATTTTTCTGCATTTGAAATGAATCAATTTCAAAGTCTGATGATCAGTAACTATGTGAAACTTAGTACCAAAGAGATACTTGTGCAGGCGTCTTATTGCCCATACAACTGCTAGAGCCTCTTTCTGGCTTTGTGAGTACCCTTGTTCACTCTTACTTAGACATCTTGAAATACAAATAACAGGTTGTCCATTTTGCTCAAGTACTGCAGCTATACCCATAGGAGAAGCATCTGTAGTGAGAACAGACTTATCATTCGATAGAAGCGGTCTTAGGAAAGCTTGTCTATTCAGAGACTCCAAGGTTTTTCGCCAGATATCCTCATGTCGTTGTTCTCGCTTAAACTGTTTACTGGAGACAATATCAAAAAGCGGAGATAAGAGTTGAGTGAAACTGGGAATGAATCTGGAGTGAAACTGAAGAGTACCAATCCATGATCTCAGCGACGACATGTTGTTAGGTGAAGGTGCTTCAATAAGACGTCGGTGAAAAACGACAAGAATCAGGTCTGAAATCCTCGGACGAAAAAGTAAAATGACATTTAGATGGATTAACAAGAACATATTTTTTCACAGAAACGCCTGAACAGTTCTAAAAGACGTTCATTATGCAATTCGATGTTCGGTCGATGAACTATATATAATGTCGTCTTTGTAAGACTCAACACCATCTAATCCATCTATCATCTGATCTACTACTTTTTGAAATATTGCAGGTGAAACCTTCAAACCGAAAGGCAAGAACTTATACTTGAACGATTCAAATGGAGTATTACTGGTTGTTAATGCACTAGAAGCTTCGTCAAGCGGAATTTGCAAATAAGCATCTTTGAGATGTATTTTGGAAAAGTATTTTGAGCCATGTAGCTTGTACAGAATGTCTTCGGTTTCTAGCGTAGTGCAACTTTGCTGTAGTAGACGACTATTGAGTGTAAGGCGGTAGTCACCACAAATTCTCGGTGTTTTTCCATCAGCCTTTAGTGGCGTCACAATGGGAGTAGCCAAATTCGAAGATTCAACTGGCATAAATAAGTATGGCCTGCTCAAACAACTTGTCTAACTCTTTCTTAACTGCATCTCGCAAACCGTGTGGAATTAATCGGCGCTTGAGGAAGACAGGATCACCCTCTGTTTCAAGTTGGATGGCTGAATCTTCATGCCACCTACACACTTTGAACATTGGAGAACTAATTCTCTGAACAAAGATTCATCAAACAACTCAATACGAAGTGAGATTTCGACATTTAACAATCTAAGGGCTTTTAATCCCAATAAAGATCCCTAACAAGAAAGGGAGGGGATATTCACAAAGCTACCACTGTCTGATTTCAAACCAGTGTTAGTAGTGCCAATACGAGGTAGTTTGTGACCAGTTATGCCTGTAATGGAACTAGTAGTAGGGTCTACCTGGGCATGCTTACAAAGCGATAGTAAATCTCTCTTAGAAATCATAGATTCAGTACTCCCAGTATCAATTATAAGAGAGTGAGACTTGTCTGAACTTGTAGTGAAGGTTCTCATTAGATGAGATTCATTGCTGTGGAAATTTGAAAGAGACATTGACTGCATTTTACCAGACAAATCGAGAGAATCATGAGTAGCATGAGTATTTGAACTTCTGCAAACAGACTTTGTGTGCCCAGTTTGACCACATGTATGGCACTTAGCACCCCGAAAACGGCAAGTGTTTCGTAGATGAATCTTTCGACAGGAAAACACGGTTTGATGTTTTTGCTCTCTGTCTGCATTCCATTACATGTGGATGACAGTTTGGATTTCGTTTTATGAACACTTGTATTATCAACTTTGGACAGCATGACATGACGGACACTGACGTAGTGGGAGCTGCGTATTCACTGTTGACATCTTCATATGTAATACATAGATCCTTAACAGTTTGAAAGGTGCGGGAAGGAATCTGAATCAACTCTTTCTCTAACTTCGGAATATTGATTCCAGCAATCAGACGATCACGTAGTTGAGTATGCAGCTGATCTCCAAAGTTGCACTTTGAAGCTTGTGTCTGAAGCTGAGGAATAAATTCTCTAATCGTCTGGTTGGGAGCACGAACAAGTTTGTTGAACTGAGCCCTCTCTCGTCTTTCGAAAGTTGTTATGTGAAAGTGAACTGTTGGAAGTTCACGGAGTCTATCAAATGGCAGAGAAATTGGTTTATCTGGAAATGACACAGTTTTCACTAGGCTGTACGCATCTAGCCCAATAGCAGTAATAAAATGAGCCGAAATTTTGTCATCGCCAACATTCTTCGACATGCACCATGCGTCGAAGCATTCAAGATATTCGACGATTTCCCGCGGTGAACCATTCATAGGAAACATTCCAAGATGATTTAATTCCATAGCGACGCCGAAATGTTATAATTAATTGTAATGGTAGTATTTCGTAATGACCGAATTACAGGAAATCATCCAACAACACAGAGAGGCATGAATTTAGGAATTTGTATTTGGCGGAATTATTTGTAATTCATATAATAAATATATCAACAAACAACAGTAAGTATTTACACAATACAGTGATAGAAATTGTCAATCACCACAGTTCCTCTTCTCAATCAACGAACGAACCAACCAAAAATCTGTTGCCTAACAAATATGGAAAACAAAACGGAGATGTATTGATCACACGCTTAGCCAACCGTTACGTTACACCATGTGACAGACCCTCTAGTGCAACACAAATAAGAAATGATGAGTTGGGACTTCTCGAATGACATGGAGGAGACTGTGTGGAGAGGAAATGGAAGCGCATAGGTAATCACGGACCCAGCTAAGGAAGACAAAGGAGAAGACAGTGTGAGGTGCTGTTGAAGCCAAATGTCCAACCCGGAGCTGTTGCAAAAGTGGCATTCACACAGGTACCACAGAATCAGTAACTACCTCTAAGTATCATCCTGCATTGTCAACCTAGGTGAAATGATCGGTCTGTTGCAAACAGTAAATTGATAGCGGTGGATTTCAACTGGAACATACGACGATCCAAATGAAGTTATATGAGCTGATGTGTGATATTTCAGGTACGCCAAATTCGCCTTTCGAACACATCGAAATCCATTGATTTCGTTTATTAACCAACTGTAAGAATGAATACATCTCAAATTATGGGAGATGACAGTCAACTCACTGCATACTTCGTCCAAAATACACAAAGTGAATGCATAAGTGGAGACCGGGAAACAGCGAGGGCACTGTCGCATAAACCGAATTCATACACATAAGTAAGACAAGATAATCGACAAAGTAACTGAGGAAGGTCAATACAAAATATTTCATTGATTAGTGGCATACACAAAGAAAGAGAGTCTATGTTGTTGCATAACGATGGTGGAGACTAGAGAACATTCAAAGGCTAAACACAATCGCAGTACAAATCAGAAGACAGGAAATAGGTCGCAAAGTTAAAACAAATAAATTGCAGTGGAAACAAAAGAAAGCGCTGAATTCCACAAACATGCAACAGAGAGATGACTGGGTCAATGAAATGCATGAATAAAACACTTCTAAAACACAGACATGATCACAATCACAACCTGGATTGTGATTCGTGTGCGATGAATTGCTTGTTTGTGTTGTGCTTGCGTTTACCATGCGACTGAGGAAATTACTTAAATGCAATTCACCTAAGCAAACAGCGACGGGATGCTCTGAACGAATACCACATTGTAGAGGATTTGATTATCGTGTCATTTCAACTGCGTCAATCCGTCCAACAAAATTACTACTATTGAGATTATCATCATCGACTGATTGATTTATTCAAACCACTCACTGCATTCAACATCTCAAGAGCTGTGCACATCCCATTCGATTGAATAGTATCCAACAACAAAGCTAACATCGATAGATGATCATTTGTACTGATATTTCTCATATCTGAAATTGAAGGTGAAACGTGTTGGACGTGAACAGATGGGAGACACAAGATAGGAGGCATTACGGTGATCCGAATAACTGCTGACACCGGTCCAACAAACACACCATCATAATCATCGCCAAATTTAATTGAAGTATGGGAAAAATTACACGAAACATCTCGAATAAGTGTTGCTTCCAATCACAATCCATGACACACAAGTAGACACTCTTCAAAATACGAAATTTAGATAGACTACACAAACACACAATTACTGGCCTCGAATGAAAACACCACAAAACACGTGACCGACTGGTTCACAGCCATTCATCATTGTATACGTGAACGACTCCGATCACGTGAGTGTGTGTCCTGCAACAATGAAACCCTCAAAACAACTCACTCAGACTGCATTAGTCAATGAAGAAGAAGCTGAATTCGACAACCCAGAATGGAGAAGATGAAACCATATGCATGTCGAATTACACGTTTCATTTGAAATTGGTACCAGGTGAGATATCCTGGAAAAATCGACACCTGACTGTACAGTGTCAAACTGCAGTAAAAACACATCACGCACACTTTTGGAAATACACGGACGGAGTTCACTGACCGACCCACGTATAATACACTGTCATTGTCCTCAAATTATTCTGCAGTCGGATAATCAAGACTAATCAAGGTTTACTTCATTTCGAAACTGGACGGATTTGTCAAACAGAAAGAAGAAACGGGAGATTGAACCAGACATCATTCCGAGGACATCATTTCAATACACATTGAGACTAATCCTGAAAACTGTCATGTATAATGTCAACTGGGTTGAAAAGTAGAAAGCAAACAGCGTGATGAAGAGACAACGGGGAATAATGATAATGACAGGTGATTTCAGAATGAGTATCACTGTCCCGATCAGATAAATCTGCAGTCAGCATGATACTAAATTTGCACCTGACGTTTCATCACACAGTTAGGGAAGCACTCCCTACTCAGCTGAAATTTCCCTACTTTCATTCAGCCTCACGAATACACCTGCACTATCCGTCTGTGTCAGCTGTTCGCTTCCTCCCACAAACTATCAGCTGGACATTCCCCTTCAAAATGTGATGTACCATGGCAGCTGATGAACAGAAATAATGATATTAGGCAAGAGTATATTTTTTCACACAGAAATTAACAAAGCCTCCTCACACACATATATACAACACACATGCATACATACATACAAACTAATTTACACTGTACAACAGGGAGGGATTCAAAGGAAACGACTCGAACGAAGGAAGTCTCAGTGAATTCCAGTCTCCTTCAGTGTCAACTTGTCGAACAAATATTCACCCAGTCCACTGCCAACCCTCTTCGCCTGAGTCACATAGTCGGCGAGTTGCTTGATTCCATCCTCCTGTTCATGTAGGTATTCACTCTCGATGAAGTCAGCCAATCCCGGATCATTGTTCTTCGAAGCCAGTTCATCGAGTTTCAGTAGTGACTGTGAGTAGACGGGAGAGAATGAGAAGAATCAGAATCACTTCAATAATAATAATAATGGTAATAATAATAATTAAAAGAAGTACACTGCATGAACTAATTGAAACGCCTGAGTGATAGCTCGCGACCATTGATTTTTGTGTGTGTGTCTGTGTATGTGAGTATCTGCATGTGTGATGGATGCATGGATGTAAGAATGATGTCAATCGATGAGGTTAGTAGACTCCGTGCAAAATATTCACCATTACGGAATTTGATAACTTCGACTAGCAGGAAATCGTCATTTAATAAAAGCTCACTCGAGTGAATAATATTCAGCAACAGAGCTCACTTCGACAGATAAGTGTTTCCAGTGAGAATTGAAGACATTCAATAAGACATATATCACAGACGAATTCCGACATCTGAATGTTTGTAGTCTTCTCAACTCAGACCACAGTCCTATGCACTTAAACAGGTTAATTCAAATGAATAGAATAGATCAAGTGGATGGATCAACAAAATTAACACAAACACCACCAACACAACCACAGCCATCATCAACATCATCATCAGTATCTCCGACTGATTCACTCACCTCATTCACTGCCTTCTCCATTGCAAGAGCTGTCATCATCGCATCCTCCACACCTGTGAACTCCGTCTTACATGGAGCCTTAATGTCACTGTACTCAACACGACCACCACGCTTGTTCACATACTTCGCCAATTTCTCAGCGTGCTCACGTTCCTCGAGTGACGCGTTTCGGAAGAATTCAGCTGCATTGGGAAGGGCGACATCATCTCGATCGAAGTAGGTGGAGAATGCCATGTAGTCGTATGCAGCCTGCAATTCCATGTTGATCTGTTTGTTCAGCGCATCTTCACATTCCTTGGTGAAATTCTGTCTGGCTCGTGATTCACTCATTCTGCTGGTTGACACTGAAAGCACACTGACTGATTCAGTCAGTCTGAGTTGATTTGTGGCTTTTATTCTTTCTGGACAAGCATTCACATGATCAGAGTAATTCACGTATACATGTGAAGTGAAGTGAAGTGTGTGAAAGAGAGAGAGAGAGAGTGAATCACGTGCTGTGAGTTGTATTCATTTGAGGTCAGTATTGGTGTGAGTGAGTGATCTAATTGGTGTTTTCATGCGTGTGTGTTTTTGTGTACGTGTGTGAGTTGGTGGGTGTGTGATGTTGATGGTGATTGGAAGGTGGAGCAGCTAGCTGATTCATCATGTTTTCACGTACTTTCACGTACACATGTGAAATTTTCACCACCATTTGGTTTTGTAATATCACCGATTGGTTTTCGTGTTTCTTCAATGCGAAATGTATAAACTAATTTTGTCGTATTTTCGGAAGATGACTTTCACATATTAGAATTTGATCATGTGGAATGACTCTGTAGTTTTGTTGTGATTTGATCCACACCTGAGCACTGACTCGTTTGTGTGACTGAGTAGAATGAATTGTGACTGAGCTAGGTGAGTTGTGTTTGGGGTGGAGGTTTCATGGAGGGTAAGTAGGTGGCTTTGTTTTATACCACACTGAAGTGATGACTTCTGAGACTACTGAGAATTCCACTCTCCACTCTCAACGATTCACTCTACTGAGCACTCAGTAATTTATGTCACATTCAGTATTCACACACACACAATACAAATGATTCTTCACTCTCATTGAATCAGTAGTATCATGTTGACATGTGAAATGATCACATCTCGCATGAATTCGACTGTTATTATGAAATATCTGATGAAGATCATGCACTTATGCACGGAGGAGGCGAACAGAGATATATTCAGAAAGGTGATTTTCCGTATAACTGACTCTATCTGTGTGTGATGAACACACAGTTCTCGTGTGGCTCACTTGTTCGTTGTATGCTCGTTGTTCGGAGTATTCTACCCTGAGCAAGGGATATACTGTCGTTTTGTTTCCACCAATACGTATATCTTCCTTAATCTTATTGTTTTGTTATTTTCTGGCTAGTTGTTTGGAAACGCTTATTAGGACACTGGAAGCTTTGTTTTCAATAGCTGGAGTATCGGCAGTCTTCTCTGATTTGTGCTCGTTCGCTATGGAGTGACTTGTGATAAAGTTGTCTGCTAGTATGTGTTCAAATAGAAACCGCCACTGTATACAGGAAGCGCTAAACAAAACACAAGGAATCATATTTTGTATTCAAAATTCTCTTTTCACTTCCCTTTTCCAACCTTGGTATTATTAATTCTATTTTTGCTAAATTTCACTTTACTTTTTTTGTCTCTATTCTTATCGTCATCATCATCATCGTGTGATTCTGCTGCTCGACTATACTCGACCCATATTATATATACGTCTTCATATGGTCTACTTGCTTTTTCAACTACCAGCTTCCCCGCCTCCGTAGACAGTCACTGCATCTCCTGCTTCTTCTTTCCTCCTAAAACGCTCAAACAGGTTTCTGTCAACATCACTTCCAGAGAGTTCCATACAGTGGTCTTCCATGTGGATATTCTTGGTGATGTCACGCAATATCTTCAAATTTGTTCAGATGACAGCAGTGAATGCCACTTTGTAACAGCTCCGCGTTGGACATTCGGCTTCAACAGCGCCCCACACTGTCTTCTGCTTAGTCTTCCTTAGATTGATCAAATACTTATGCTGCTCAGGGTTCTCTCAATTTGTCTGGTAAAATGCAGTCAATGTCTCTTTCAAATTTTCACAGCAATGAATCTCATCTAATGAGAACCTTCACTACAAGTTCAGACAAGTCTCACGGTTTTATAATTGATACTGAGAGTACCTAATCTATGATTTCTCAGAAATATTACAACTTAAGTCAGAAAACCTACATGAGGATATCTGGCGAAAATCTTTGAAGTCTCTCAATAGACGAGCTTTCCTAAGAACATTTTTATCGAATGATAAGTCTCTTCTCACTACAGATGCTTCTCCTATGGATATAGCTGCACTACTTGAGCAAAATGAACAACCTGATATTTGTATTTCAAGACTTCTAAATAAGTGTGAACAAGGGTGCTCAAAAACTCAGAACGAGGCTCTAGCAGTTGTATGGACAATAAGACGCATGCACAGGTATCCCTTTGGTACAGTCACTGCTTGTCCTGCCTCTTCTTTCCTCCTAAAACGCTCATGCAGTTTGCTGTCAACACCACTTCCAGAGAGTTCCATACACTAGCAATAAATAACACTAATCAACATCAATGGGAGAAATATGAAGGAAATTGTCTATTTCACTTCCTTCAGCAGTATCGTCTCAACCACGGATGGCATGGATGAGGACGTCACAGTCAGCCAGGCAGTCAGGATCGGGCAGAGAAGACAAGTGTTCATTGCTGTGAAATCAGCAGGGAGATTTGTACTACTAAACACACAGAAAGGCATTCTGATTTTCGACACTGACATTGAGTTTTTCTTTCAGTGAGGTTCTAAGACTTGTCGCATACGCCTCAAAATTCATTTCCAATAGTCTTTAAAAACCATCAACAGATACTTTTGACCGACACTGAATATCAATTATGTGGTCCTCAGTCAACCATAAGCAACAATGAACTCCGACGGCGAACCAACCAAACATTTATTGGCTGAACAATTATATCAAAAGAAATGTAGATGTAATAGATATACTCTGAGGAGAGCGCTGAGCGATATCATACGATAAGCCGTCTGGGTGAAAACGGTGAGTTGACTGTCTGAGGATGTAATTGAGGTGACAGTATGTAGAATTAATTATGGTTGAGGGGCAGCTTTTGAGGTGTGCTGCTGAGTATATATGTTCCTGCTATAATTAGTTGTAATAGTAGTATTTCGGAATCCCCGAATTACAGGAAATCAACCAACAACACAGAGAGGCATGAATTTAGGAATTTGTATTTGGCGGAATTATTTGTAATTCATATAATAAATATATCAACAAACAACAGTAAGTATTTACACAATACAGTGATAGAAATTGTCAACCACCTCAGATCCTCTTCTCAGTCAACGAACCAACCAACGAAAAATCTGTTGCCTAACAAATATGCAAAACAAAACGGAGATGTATTGATCAGATGCCTAGTCAACCCTTATGTGACACCATTTGACACACCCTCAAGTGGAACACAAATGAGAAATGATGAGTTGGGACTTCTCGAATGACATGGAGGAGACTGTGTGGAGAGGAAATGGAAGCGCATAGGTGGTAATCACGGACCCAGCTAAGGAAGACAAAGGAGAAGACAGTGTAAGGTACTGTTGAAGGCAAATGTCCAACTCGGAACTGCTGCAAAAGTGTCACTCACACAGGTATCACAGAATCAATAACTACCTCTAAGTACCATCCTGCATTGCCAACGTAGGTGAAATGATCGGTCTGTTGCAAACAGTAAATTGATAGCGGTGGATTTCAGCTGGAACATACGAAGATCCAAATGAAGTTGTTTTAGCTGATGTGTGATATTTCAGGTACGCCGAATTCGCCTTTCGAACACATCGAAATCCATTGATTTCGTTTGTTAACCAACTGTGAGAATGAATACACCACAAAAATTATGGGGGATTACAGTTAACTCACTGCACACTTCGTCCAACGTACACCAAGTGAATGCATTGTTGAAGACCAGGAAACAGCAAGGGCACTGTCACTTAACCGAATTCATACACACAAGTAAGATAAGATAATCGACAAATTAACTAAGCAAGGTCAATGCAGAATATTTCATTGATTCGTGGCATACACAAAGATGTAGAGTCTATGTTGTTGGGTAAAGATATCGTAGACTAGAGAACATTCAAAGGCTAAACACAATCTCAGTACAAATCAGAAGACAGGAAATAAGTCGCAAAGTGAAAACAAATAAATTGCAGTGGAAACAAAAGAAAGCGCTGAATTCCACAAACTTGTAACATAGAGATGTCTGGGTCAATGAAATGCATGAATATAACACTATCTAAACACAGAACTGATGACATTCAACGCAAAAGTGATTCGTAGGCTGCAACATATGCTTTGCGCTGCGTTCTCATTTGACATACACCTGAGGAAATTACTTAAATGCAATTCACCTGAGCAAAGAGCGACGAGATGCTCTGGACGAAAACCACATTGTAGAGGATTTGATTATCGTGTCATTTCAACTGCGTTAATCCGTCCAACAAAATTACTACTATTGAGATTATCATCATCGACTGATTGATTTATTCAAACCACTCACTGCATTCACCATCTCAAGAGCTGTCTACATCACATTCGATTGAATACTACACAACAACAAAGCTAACATCGATAGATGATCATTAGTAATGAAACTCCTTATTTCTGAAATTGGAGGTGAAACGTGTTGGACGTAAACAGATGGGAGAGACAAGATGGGAATTACGATGATCCGAATGACTGCTGACACCCATCCAACAAACACACCATCATAATCATCGCCAAATTTCATTGAAGTAAGGGAAACATTACGCGAACCATCTCGGATAAGTGTTGCTTCCAATCACAATGACACACAAGTAGACACTCTTCAAAATACGAAATTTAGATAGACTACACAAACACACAATTACTGGCCTCGAGTGAAAACACCACAAAACACGTGACCAACTGGTTCACAGCCATTCATCATTGTATACGTGAACCACTCCGATCACGTGAGTGTGTGTCCTGCAACAATGAAACCCTCAAAACAACTAACTCAGACTGTATCAGTCAATGGAGAAGAAGAAGGAGAAAAATAAGAAGAAGGTGAATTAGACAACCCTGAATGGAGAAGATGAAACAATATGCATGTCGAATTATACACTTCATTTGAAATTGGGTCGATGTGAGATATCCCGAATAAATCTATACCTGACTGTACAGTGTCAAACTGCAGTAAGAACACATCTTGGATACTTTTGGAAATACACAGATAGAGTTCACTGACAGACCCACGTATAATACACTGTCATTGTCCTCAAATCATTCTGCAGTCGGATAATCAAGACTAATCAAGGTTTACTTCATTTCGAAACTGGACGGATTTGTCGAATAGAAAGAAGAAACGGGAGATCAAACCAGACAGACGTCATTCCGAGGACATCTCTTCAATACACATTGTGCTAACCCTGAAAACTGTCATGTATAATGTCAAGTGGGTTCAAAATTAGAAAGCAAACAGCGTGATGAAGAGAAAACGGGGAATAATAATAAGGTCAGGTGATTTCAGAATGAGTATCACTGTCCCGATCAGATAAATTTGCAGTCACCATGATACTAAATTTGCACCTAACATCTCATCACACAGTTAGGGAAGCACTCCCTACTCAGCTGAAATTTACACACCTTCATTCAGCCTCACGAATACACCTGCACTATCCGTCTGTGTCAGCTGTTCGCTTCCTCCCACAAACTATCAGCTGGACATTCCCCTTCAAAATGTGATGTGACATGGCAGCTGATGAACAGAAATAATGATATTAGGCAAGATTATATTTTTCGAACGGAAATCAACAAAGCCTCCTCACATACATACATACATACATACAAACTAATATACACTGTACAACAGGGAGGGATTCAAAGGAAACGACTCGAACGAAGGAAGTCTCAGTGAATTCCAGTCTCCTTCAGTGTCAACTTGTCGAACAAATATTCACCCAGTCCACTGCCAACCCTCTTCGCCTGAGTCACATAGTCGGCGAGTTGCTTGATTCCATCCTCCTGTTCATGTAGGTATTCACTCTCGATGAAGTCAGCCAATCCCGGATCATTGTTCTTCGAAGCCAGTTCATCGAGTTTCAATAGTGACTGTGAGTAGACGGGAGAGAATGAGAGGAATCAGAATCACTTCAATAATAATAATAATAATAATAATAATAACAATAACAATGATAATAAAATGAAGTAGACTGCATGAACTAATTGAAACGCCTGAGTGATAGCTCGCGACCATAAATTTGTGTGTGTGTGTCTGTATGTGTATGTGAGTATCTGCATGTGTGATGGATAGATGTAAGAATGATGTCAATCGATGAGGTTAGTTGACTCCCGTGCAAAATATTCACCATTACGGAATTCGATAACTTCGACTAGCAGGAAATCGTCATTTAATGAAAGCTCACTCGAGTGAATAATATTCAGCAACAGAGCTCACTTCGACAGATAAGTGTTTCCAGTGAGAATTGAAGACAATTAATATTATATCAGAGAGGAAGTAGACTAATTGGTGAACTCACTCGACTTTCGCGAACTGAATCGAGATATGAAAATCACCGTATTTTCAACATTCCATGCTTGAAAAATGAAATTATTCCTAAATACCTACGTCTACGTGCTCCAGTTCCCACAGACAAAGTTAGAGGCAGAATAGAATGTCTACAAAAATTATGCCTAAAAGAAGAGATCCACAGAATTGTTAAAAAGTTGCACCATATCAGATATGAAATTGAGCAGTTGAATCAAAAGCTAATGGGAATAGTTACCAATGTGGATTACGATCTTATAACACAGTCCTCTAGCAATGCCAAATCAGCAGCTCTCAAAAAGTCAAAACATACTCAAATCAAAGAGTTCAATAAATTATTAGAGGAGAAATCTTCATCTCAGAACGATGAAATCAGCAATCTGAAGTCAACGGCGATCGATAAATCAAAGTGGGCTATCAATCTCTCAACACATATATTAAGTCCTACAGAAATAAGTGTATTAGAAAGGGGACTAAATTTCAATGTAGCGGTAGACAAGCTGAAACCTGAGGATGTCATCCGTAAAATAGAAATAGCACTAAGTGAGATAGACAAAATAACGCCTGACGAAGTACGGGCACAATGTACACTAACATTAAAACGACAAAAACGTGGAAAGCCTAACCTGACAAAAGCAGAGATAGAAGCCCTGAAACACCTTAAGAATAACAAGGATATAGTAATCACAATGTCAGACAAAGGAAATGCACCAGTAATATTAGACAAGTCAGACTATTTGGACAAGGTGAATACTCACATACAAACCGGACCATATGAGGAAATTAATAAGTCAATAGACAACTTTAAGAAATCCACAGCGGACCTTATACGCCGAATGAAGCCGTTTCTAGGTGAGTCTAAATGGTTTGATTTAATGCCTGAAACTAATAACCCCAGTAGGATGTATGGTGTTGTTAAAGTTCATAAGTCAGGATACCCTATTAGACCTATAGTTGATTTTAGAAATTCACCTACTTATGAATTATCTAAATATTTAGCCATGGTATTGAATTCCCTTAAGAGCCACTCAAAATCTAGACTAACAAATTCTTATGAACTGAAACATAGATTAGATAATTTAAAATTAGATAATGAAGAGAAAATGGTTAGTTTTGACATTGTCAGTTTATATACACGTATACCAATAAATATGGTTGTAGAGGCAGTCAGAAACGAACTCATTTCTGACCAACAACTCGAACTTAGAACGAAAGTGTCACTTGAGGACATAATTCTGGGAGTGCAGCTATGACTGACTTCCACAGTATTTAAATTCCAAGGGAAAAATATACAAACAAAGTGAGGGAGTTTCCATGGAGTCACCAATATCCTTGGTTGTGTCAGATATATTCATGGATATGTGGGAAAACATAGCGATTGAAACATTCAGCCCCACCCGGAAAGTATGGTGGAGATATGTAGATGACACATTATGCATATGATTTTATTTTGATCAATCGCACAGTGTTATACAATAATATTAACTAATAGCGTTTCGAGCACAAATTATTGCTTATAATCTTATCAAGATGACACATTCACTGTACTTAGAACACAGGATCTAGATAGATTTTTCGAACACAAAAACTCGAAGTTGGAGGCAATTCAATTCACTTATGAATTGTACAGTCAGGAAGGAGAGCTTCCAATGTTAGATTGTAGCGTGAAAAGGAAAGAAGATGGGAAGTTAAACACAAGTGTTTACAGGAAACCCACACATTCAAACAGATATTTGGACTTCCGATCATCCCATCCTATGTCACTGAAAATAGGATTGGTGAAATGTCTAAATAATAGAGCACAAAAACTAAGTAGTACCAAGGAGAATCTAAGACAGGAAGTGAGACATATAAGAGGAGGTTTGAAACTTAATAATTATCCTGATAAATTAGTCAGAAAGTATGTAGGGAAATGTAAAAATAAAATAAATTATGATAGTAGCGATAATGATAATAATAATAATAATGATAATAAAAATATTAATGACGACAAGCATGTCAAACATGCGCGATACAACACCAACACTGAGATTAAATCATCAGTATTACTTCCATACAAAGAGGGAACCTCGGTAAACTAAGACAGAATTCTTCAAAAGGAAAGAATAAAAGTGGCATTCAAACCCACAAACTCAATTAGAAACAAGATTTCTCGGTATAAAGATACTGTGGAGCATTTAAAACAGAACGATTTACTTTATCTAAAACTCCGAAATGATTATCAGGTCAGATATATAGGACAGATTACAACGAAGGGATCAGTCAGACTGATTCACTCACCTCATTCACTGCCTTCTCCATTGCAAGAGCTGTCATCATCGCATCCTCAACACCTGTGAACTCCGTCTTACATGGAGCCTTTATCTCACTGTACTCAACACGACCACCACGCTTGTTCACATACTTCGCCAATTTCTCAGCGTGCTCACGTTCCTCGAGTGACGCGTTTCGGAAGAATTCAGCAGCCTTCGGGAAGGCGACATCATCTCGATCGAAGTAGGTGTAGAATGCCATGTAGTCGTATGCAGCCTGCAATTCCATGTTGATCTGTTTGTTCAGCGCATCTTCACATTCCTTGGTGAAATTCTGTCTGGCTCGTGATTCACTCATTCTGCTGGTTGACACTGAAACACACTGACTGATCCAGTCAGTCTGAGTTGATTTGTGGCTTTTATTCTTTCTGGACAAGCATTCACATGATCAGAGTAATTCACGTATACAGTGAAGTGAAGTGAAGTGTGTGAAAGAGAGAGAGAGTGAATCACGTGCTGTGAGTTGTATTCATTTGAGGTCAGTATTGGTGTGAGTGATCTAATTGGTGTTTTGGTATATGTGTGTTTGTGCATGTGTTTGTGTTGCTGTGTGCTGTTGTGTGTGATTGTGATGGTGATTGGAAGGTGGAGCAGCTAGCTGATTCATCATGTTTTCACGTACTTTCACGTACACATGAGAAATTTTCACCACCATTTGATTTTGTAATATCACCGATTGGTTTTCGTGTTTCTTCAATGCGAAATGCGTAATGTGAATTTGTCGTATTTTCGGAAGATGACTTTCACATATTAGAATTTGATCATGTGGAATGATTGTGTAGTTTTGTTGTGATTTGATCCACACCTGAGCACTCACTCGTTTGTGTGACTGAGTAGAATGAATTATGACTGGGCTAGGTGAGTTGTGTTTGGGGCTGGGGCTGGGGTTTGTTGGGTGGCTTTGTTTTCTACCACACTGAAGTGATGACTTCTGAGACTACTGAGAATTCCACTCTCCACTCTCAACGATTCAGTCTACTCAGCACTCAGTAATTCATGTCACATTCAGTATTCACTCACACACAATACAAATGATTCTTCACACAACACTAGTTCACTCTCACTGAATCAGTAGTGTCATGTTGACATGTGAAATGATCACATCTCGCATGAATTCGACTGTTATTATGAAACATCTGATGAAATTCATCCACTTATGCACGGAGGAGGCGAACAGAGATCTATTCAGAAAGGTGATTTTTCGTATGAACGACTTCATCTGTGTGTGATGAACACACACATCTCATGTGGCTAACTTGTTCGTTGTATCTTGTTGTTTGGAGTATTCTACCCTGAGAAAGGGATAAACTATCGTTTTTTTTACCACTATGTATATCTTCCTTAATCTTATTGTTTTGTTATTTTCTGGCTAGTTGTTTGGAAACGCTTATTAGGACACTGGAAGCTTTGTTTTCAATAGCTGGAGTATCGACAGTCTTCTCTGATTTGTGCTCGTTCGTTATGGAGTGACTTGTGATAAAGTTGTCTGCTAGTATGTGTCCAACTACGCACAAATTCTACGCATTCACCGCCTCTGTATACAGGAGGCGCTAAACAAAACACAAGAAAACATATTTCGTATTCAAAATTCTCTTTTCACTTCCCTTATCCAACCTTGATATTATTAATTCTATTTTTGCTTAATTTCACTCCAATTCACCTTCTTTGTCTCTATTGTTATCCTCCTCCTCATCTCATGATCATCATCATCGTCGTCTGATTCTGCTTTTCGACAGTACTCGACCCATATTATTTATATGTCTTCATATGGTCTACTTACCTTATGGTCCAACTACCAGCTTCCCGCCTCCGTAGACAGTCACTGCTTGTCCTGCTTCTTCTTTCCTCCTAAAACGCTTATACAGGTTTCTGTCAACATCACTTCCAGAGAGTTCCATACAGTGGTCTTCCATACAGATTTCCTTGGTGATGCCACGCAATATCTTCGAATTTGCTCAGATGGCAGCAGTGAATGTTTCCATCATGGCTTCCTCCTTCAGTTTGTGGATGTTGATTTTGAATTGTGGTTTGGCTACAGCTTCTTTGAAGGCTTTCATCTCAACTTTGGAAGTTTTTCGTACTATATAATAATGTGAACCTGCATCTGCTCTTCTCCATCTTGTATCTAACACACATTCTTAGGTTGAAGTGACGTCAACCTGAGTTTTAGTTTATCCATCGTGTGAAACCTATGTCGTCTTGTTCATGTCCTTGCGCTTGTACACGCAGTCTCCAGTCAGGAAATAGTTAAAGAAGTCGAAGAAGTCAATGAAGTGTTCGCCGTTGTCAGTCATACCTCCGAAAGTCTATTGACACACGATGAGTTCTCTCTCATTCACGCATTTATATTGCTCATAAGAGGAATTTTGATATCACCATCTCCCTGGAGTCTTGTCCATCACTGTTTGCAGATGTCTGTAGAAGTTCTACTTCTCCTCCGTGATCTGTGTTGCTTTCGTCGTCGGGAACAGCTCGGCGAAATCGCCATCCACACACTCAGGTATACCGATGACATACACAAGCTTCGAATTATATCCTCATTCAACTACCACAATGACAGACATTTCAACTGTTTGTTAACTTAGATATCCAGATCCCTCTAGTTATTCACTGTGAGTATCCCGAACTCATGTGACTGAAATTCCGGGCTGAATAATAAGGTGATCTGAAGAGTGAGAAGACATGGACTTCGATTTTTCGTGAATGCTAGGCTGTGGGAGATAAGAATGCGTTGTTTGATGCTAAGAAATGCATGAGCGACGATGATGTGAGTAAATCGATGAAACATGCAAGAGGACATGTGTGTATTTATTCATTTCACCAGTCCACATGAACAGAAAATCAGTGGACAAATTCCAGTAGAATTCGCCTCACCAGCGGAATCCTCGAAATTGCTGAGATTAGGTATGCACAGAACAACTTGCACAGTTGTTAGGAACAGAATAATAGATAAGATGATGATGATGACTGAGACCACACCGATAAGTGGGGCAGAATAGGAAGGAACTAGTGGTGGACTCAGCTGTCCTGACCATCATCATCATCATCATCTTGATTACTTATGAAAACTGTGAAGACCTGACACACCATCAATGAATTTCCTTTTGCAACATCGCGATTCACAGGGAAGAGAACTAGGAATCGCGGAACTACCGAAAGTACAGAGATAAGGCATTGTGGAATCATACTCGAATTCGAGTATGCAATGAACAAGTTAGTCACATTAGATGTGTGCTCATCACACACAGATGAAGTCGTTCATACGAAAAATCACCTCTCTGAATAAGATCTAGAAGAAAGAGGTGAATACGATACCTATCCACTAGCAATAAAAACAACACTGATCAACATCAATGGGAGAAATATATAGGAAATTGTCCACTTCACTTTCTTCAGCAGTATCATTTCAACCACAGACGGCATGGATGAGGACGTCACAGTCAGCCAGCCAGTCAGGATCGGGGAAAGAAGACAAGTGTTCATTGCTGTGAAATCAGTAAGGAGATTTGTAGCACCAAGCACACAGAAAAGCATTCTAATTTTTGACACTGATATCGACTTTTCCTTTCAGTGAGGTTCAAAGACTTGTCGCTTACGCCTCAAAATTCACTTTCCATAGGCTTTCATCAACAGATACTTTCGCCCGACATTGAATATCAATCAGGTGGTCCACAGTAAAGCATAAGCAACAAGGAACTCTGACAGCGAACCAACCAAATATCTATTGGCTGAACAAATATATCAAAAGAAATGTAGATGTAATAGGTAAACTCTGAGGAGACCGCTGAGCGACATCATACGATAAGCACTGTGGGTGAAAAACGATGAGTTGGCTGTCTGAGGATGTCATTGAGGTGACAATGTGTAGAATGAATTATGGTAAAGTGGCAGATTTTGAGGTGTGCTGCTGAGTATATACGTTCCTGTTATAACTAGTTTTAATAGTAGTATTTCGGAATCACCGAATTACAGGAAATCAACCAACAACACAGAGAGGCATGAATTCAGGAATTTGTATTTGGCGGAATTATTTGTAATTCATATGATAAATATATCAACAAACAACAGTAAGTATTTACACAATACAGTGATAGAAATTGTCAATCACCACATCCGCTACATGTCGAATGTCTCCTTGCCTATTTATAATCATGTCTCGATTTGCTTGGAAGTCTCTGCGATCTTCCTACTGACTCTGTGATATTGTTTTCATCAGTATCATCTGGACGTATTTCTGAATTATCTACAAAATCAGGATTAGTAGCGGAATCAATAAAATTATAATCGCAACGATCTACTTCATTTATTTTCACTTGATCCAGGTGTCTGTTGTGAACTGAATGATCTTCGATGTCTAATATCTTCACCACTCGATTTCCCATTTTTTGTAGTATGATTCCAACAGAAGGTCTATAGTCATTCCCTCTATGATAATGTACATCAGAAGTCGTGGACATCAGATTCGTTGTGAGAATTCGAGATTTGAATAGTTTATCAGGACTTTCATGGGTGGTTGTATGCTCCACATTGTGATATTGAAGTAGGAAGTCATCTACACATCTCTCTGGCTCGTCAAAATTTCTAGGACTCATTGATTCTATGGCACTCTTTAATGTTCGTACAAAATTTTCTGCCAACCTGTTAGGCTGAGGATGACGTGGTGCTGTGTATAGATGACGACAACCTACATATGTTCAAGCCAATCATTGAAGTTCTTCTCATGAAATGAGTACCATTATCAGTAACTAAGACATTTGGAATTCCTTCTCGACTAGAAATCTTCCTCAAAGCTCTGTGAGTGAATTTCGCATTAGGACTATCTGTAATTATGACTTCTGGCCATCTGGAATAAGAATCCAGAATAACTGAAGCATAATATGAATTTAAGAATGGACCAGAGTAATCTGCATGAATACGCTGACAAACCTCACAAGACGCAGGCCATGCTTTCCACGATGACTTCCCATAGGACATTTTATGCAAACAACTGGAACACCTCTTTCATCTTTCGCTAATGTCAGCAAATGTCAATTCGCGGCCACCAGCACGTTAGGTGTGCTAATGATTTCATCTTATCAACTCCAAGATGAGCAGAATGAAAATCATCCAAAATCGCAAATCATAATATCGGAGGAATAATAATTCTGTCATTCAGACATAGAAATCCTTCAGCATCGACTGAAATCTCATCTCCTCGCTTATAAAAGTCCAGAAATCTTCGCCTACACTAAATATTCAACCTCCTTTCGTTGCATTTGTAATGCATCTGTAATATTTCCGAGTATCGTGAATAAGTGGAACTCCATCCACAGGTAACTGATGGACTAACAAACAGTCAGTGTCATTAGCAGAATTTTCAAATAATGAACAGCGATATAGGAAGTCTGCATGAAGTGTGTACTTAGCCGATCTGTGTTCAATAGTGTAATCATATGCACTTAGTTCTAAATTCCATCTTTGAACCATAGCAGCAGCAAATGATCTATTCAAAGATTTTTCTGCATTTGAAATGAATGAATTTCAAAGTATGATGATCAGTAACTATGTGAAACTTAGTATCAAAGAGATACTTGTGCAGGCGTCTTATTGCCCATACAACTGCTAGAGCCTCTTTCTGGCTTTGTGACTACCCTTGTTCACACTTACTTAGACGTCTTGAAATACAAATAACAGGTTGTCCATTTCGCTCAAGTAGTGCAGCTATACCCATAGGAGAAGCATCTGTAGTGAGAACAGACTTATCATTCGATAAAATCGGTCTTAGGAAATCTTGTCTATTGAGAGACTCCGAAGGTTTTACCTAGATATCCTCATGTTGTTGTTCTCACTTAAGTTGTTTACTGAACACAGTATCAAATGGCGGAGATATCGGTTGGGTGAAACTAGAAATGAAAGTAAAGTAAAACTGAAGAGTACCAATCCATGATCTCAACGACGACATATTGTTATGTGAAGGTGCTTGAATTAGAGGTAGGTGACAAACGACTAGCATCAGGTGTGAAACCCTCGGACGACAAAGTAAAATGACATTTAGATGGATTGATAAGAATATCTTTTTCACAGAACAGTTCTAAAAGACGTTCATTATGCAATTCGATGTTTGGTCGATGAACTATATATAAAGTCGTCTTTGTAAGACTCAACACCATCTAATCCATCTGTCGTCTGATTTATTACTTTTCGAAATATTGCAGGTGAAACCTTCAAACCAAAAGACAAGAACGTATACTTGAACAATCCAAATGGAGTATTACTGGTTGTTAATGCACTAGAAGCTTCGTCAAGCGGAATTTGCAAATAAGCATCTTTGAGATCTATTTCGAAAAAAGTATTTTGAGCCATGTAGCTTGTAGAGAATGTCTTCGGTTTCTAGCGTAGAGCAACTTTGCTGTAGTAGACGACTATTGAGTGTAAGTTGGTGGTCAACACAAATTCCCGGTGTTTTTCCATCAGCCTTTAGTGGTGTCACAATGGGAGTAGCCGAATTCGAAGATTTAACCGACATAAATAAGCATGGCCAGCTCAACCAACCTGTCCAACTCTTCCGTAACTGCATCTCGCGAACCGTATGGAATTAATCGGCGCTTGAGGAAGACAGGATCACCTTCTGTTTCAAGTTGGATGGACTGAATCCTCCTGCCACCTACACTCTTTCAACATTTTAGAACTGATTCTCTGAACAAAGATTCATCAAACAACTCAATACGAAATGAGATTTCGACATTTAACAATCTAAGGTCTTTCAATACCAATAAAGATCACTAACAAGAAAGGGAGGGGATATTCACAAAACTACCACTGTCTGATTTCAAACCAATGTTAGTAGTACCAATAAGAGGTAGTTTGTGACCAGTTATGCCTGTAATGGAACTAGTAGTAGGGTCTACCTGGGCATGCTTACAAAGCGATAGTAAATCTTTCTTAGAAATCATAGATTCAGTACTCCCAGTATCAATTATAAAACAGTGAGACTTGTCTGAACTTGTAGTGAAGGTTCTCACTAGATGATATTGTTTGTTGTGAAAAGTTGAAAGAGACATTGACTACACTTTACCAGACAAATAGGGAGAATCATGAGTAGCATAAGTATTTGAACTTCTGCAAAGAGACTTCATGTACGGAATTTTACCACATTTATGTCACTAAGCACCGCGAAAACAGAAAGTGGTTCCTAGATGAATCTTTCAATAGGAAAATCATGGTTTGATGTTTTTGCTCTCTGTCTGCATTCCATTACATGTGGATGACAGTTTGGATTTCTTTCCATGAACACTTGTGTTGTCAACTTTGTACAGCATGACATCAGACACTGACGTAGTGGGAGCTGCTCATTAACTGTTGACATCTTCATGTGCAATACATAGATCCTTAACAGTTTGAAAGATGCAGGAAGGAATCTGAATCAACTCTTTCTCTAACTTCGGAATATTGATTCCATCAATCAGACGATCACGTAGTTGAGTATGCAGCTGACCTCCAAAGCTTCACTTTGAAGCTTGTATCTGAAGATGAAGAATGACGTCTCTAATCTTCTGGTTGGTAGAACGAACAAGTTTGTTGAACTGAGCCCTCTCTCGTCTTTCCAAAGTTGTTATGTGAAAGTGAACTGTTAGAAGTTCACGGAGTCTATCATATGGCAGAGAAATCGGTTTATCTGGAAATGACAGAGTTTTCACTAAACTGTACGATTCTAGCCAAATAGCAGTAATAAAATGAGCCGAAATTTTGGCATCGCCAACATTCTTCGACATGCACCATGTGTCGAAGCATTGAAGACAATCGGCGATTTATCGGCGGTGAACCATTCATAGGAAATATTCCATGATCATTTAATTCTATAGCGACGCCAAAATGTTATAATTGATTGCAATGGTAGTATTTCACAATGACCGAATTACAGGAAATCAACAAAGAAAACATAGAGGGATGAATTTAAGAATTTGTATTCGGCGGAACAATTTGTAATTCACACAATAAATATATTAACAAACAACTGTAAACATTTAAACAATACAGTGATAGAAATTGTCAATTACCACAGTTCCCCTTCTCAATCAACGAACCAACCAACCAAAAATCTGTTGTCTAGCAAATGTGCAAAAGGAAACGGAGATGTATTGAGCACACGCTTAGCCAACCGTTGTGTGACATGATGTCACACCATCTAGTTGAACACAAGTAGGAAATGATGAGTTGGGACTTCTCGAATGACATGGAGGAGACTGTGTGTAGAGGAAATGGAAGCGTATAGGTAATCGCGGACCCAGCTAAGGAAGACTAAACAGAAGACAGTTGAGGTGCTGTTGAAACCAAATGTCCAACCTGGAGCCCTTGCAAACGTGGTACTCACACAGGTACCACAGGATCAGTAACTACCTATAAGTATCATCCTGCATTGTCAACATAGGTGAAGTGATCGGTCTGTTGAAAACAGTAAATTGACAGCGGTGGATTTCAACTGTAACACACGACGATCTAAATGAAGTTATTTCAGCTGGTGTGTCATACTTCACGTACGCCAAATTCGCCTTTCGAACAAATCCAAATCCATTGATTTCGTTTATTAACCAAGTGTAAGAATGAATACATCTCAAATAATGTGAGATGACAGTTAACTCACTGCATACTTCGTCTAAAATACACCAAGTGAAGGCATGAGAGCAGACTGGGAAACAGCAAGGCCACTGCCACACAAACCGAATTCATACACATAAGTAAGACTAGACAATCGACAAAGTAACTGAGCAAAGTCAGTACAGAATATTTAATTGATTAGTAACATACACAAAGAAAGACAGTCCATGTTGTTGGGTGACGATGGTGGAGACTAGAGAACATTCAGAGGCTAAATACAATCCCAGTACAAATCAGAAGACAGCAAATAAGTCGCAAAGCTGCAACAAATAAACTGAAGTGCAAACAAAAGAAAGCGCTGAATTCCACAAACATGCAACAGAGATTTGGCTCGGTCAATGAAATCCATGAATTTAACACTATGTAAACATAGAACTGAGGACATTCAACGCAAAAGCTATACGTAGCCGGCAACATAATGCTTTGTGCTGCGTTCTCGTTTGCCATACACCTGAGGAAATTATTTTAGTGCAATTCGTTCAAGCAAAGATCGACTAGTGGCTTTGAACGAATACCACATTGTAGATGATTTGATTATCGTGTCATTTCAACTGTGTCAATCCGTACAACAAAATTACTACCACTGAGATTATCATCATCGACTGATTGATTTATTCAAACCACTCACTGCATTCACCATCTCATGAGCTGTTCACATCACATTCGATTGAATAGTAGTATGCAACAACAAAGCTAACATCGACAGACGATCATTTGTAATGACATTTCTCATATCTGAAATTGAAGGTGAAACGTGTTGGACGTAAACAGATGGGAGAGACAAGATAGGCATTACGGTGATCCGAATAACTGCTGACACCGATCCAACAAACACACCATTATAATCATCACCAAATTTCATTGAATATGAGAAAGATTACGCGATCCATTTCGAATAAGTGTTGCTTCCAATCACAATGACACACAAGTAGACACTCTTCAAAATACGAAATTTAGATAGACTACACAAACACACAATTACTGGCCTCGAATGAAAACATCACAAAACACGTGACCGACTGGTTCACAGCCGTTCACTGTATCCGTGAACGACTCCGATCAGGTGAGTGTGTGTCCTGCAACAACGAAACCATCAAAACAACTGAGTCAGACTGCATTAGTCAATGAAGAAGAGGAAGAAGGAATAGCAGAAGACCCTGAATTCGACAACCCAGAATGGAGAAGATGAAACCATATGCATGTTGAATTACACACTTAATTTGAAATTAGTACCAGGTGAGATATCCCAAATAAATCTACACCTGACTGTACAGTGTGAAACTGCAGTATGAACACATCACGCACACTTTTCAAAATACACGGACGGAGTTCACTGACCGACCCACGTATAATACACTGTCATTGTCCTCAAATTATTCTGCAGTCTGATAATCAAGACTAATCAGTGTTTACTTGACTTCGAAACTGGACGGATTTGTCAAACAGAAAGAAGAAACGGGAAATTAAACCAGAGAGACATGATTCTGAGGACAGCATTCCAAATCACATTGAGACTAACACTGAAAACTGTCATGTATAATGTCAACTGGGTTGAAAAGTCAACAGCAAACAGCGTGATGAAGAGAAAACGGGGAATAATGATGGCAGGTGATTTCAGAATCAGTATCACTGTCCCAATCAGATAAATATGCAGTCAGCATGATACTGAATTTGCACCTGACGTCTCATCACACAGTTAGGGAAGCACTCCCTACTCAGCTAAAATTTCCCTATCTTCATTCAGCCTCACGAATACACCTGCACTATCCGTCTGTGTCAGCTGTTCGCTTCCTACCACAAACTATCACCTGGACATTCCCCTTCAAAATGTGATGTAACATGGCACCTGATGAACAGAAATGATGATATTAGGCAAGATTATATATTTCCGCACGGAAATTAACAAAGCCTCCTCACGTACATACATACATACAAACATACATACATACATACATACAAACTAATATACACTGTACAACAGAGAGGGATTGAAAGGAAACAACTCGAACGAAGGAAGTCTCAGTGAATTCCAGTCTCCTTCAGTGTCAACTTGTCGAACAAATATTCACCCAGTCCACTGCCAACCCTCTTCGCCTGAGTCACATAGTCGGCGAGTTGCTTGATTCCATCCTCCTGTTCATGTAGGTATTCACTCTCGATGAAGTCAGCCAATCCCGGATCATTGTTCTTCGAAGCCAGTTCATCGAGTTTCAATAGTGACTGTGAGTAGACGGGAGAGAATGAGACGAATCAGAATCACTTCAATAATAACAATAATAATGGTAATAATATCAATAATAACAATAATAATAATAATAAAATCATAAGCATAATTGTAATAAAATGAAGTAGACTGTCTGAACTCGCGACCATAAATTTGTGTGTGTTTGGGTATCATCTGCATGTGTGATGGATGGATGGATGTAAGAATGATGTCAATCGATGAGGTTAGTTGACCCGCTGCAAAATATTTACTTTTACGGAATTCGATAACTTCGACTAGCAGGAAATCGTCATTTAATAAAAGCTCACTCGAGTATACACACTAGAGTGAATGATATTCAGCAACAGAGCTCACTTCGACATATAAGTTTTGTTTCCAGTGAGGACTGAAGATAATAATATTATTTGAGAGAGGAACAGACTAATTGCTTAACTCAGTGGATGTTCGCGAACTAAATCGAGATATGAAGTTCACCGTATTTTCAACGTTCGATTTTTGGAAAATGAAATTATTCCTAAATGCCTACTTCTACGTGCTCCAGTTCTTACAGACAAGGTTAGATGCAGAATGGAATGTCTACAAACACTATGCCATAAAGAAGAGATCCACAGGATTGTTAAAAAGTTGCACCATATCAGATATGAAATTGAGCAGATTAATCAAAAGTTAATGGGAATAGTTACCAATGTGGATTACGATCTTACAGCACAGTTCTCTAGCAATGCCAAATCAGCAGCTTTCAAAAAGTCAAAACATACTCAAATCAAAGAGTTCAATAAATTATTAGAGGAGAAATCTTCATTTCAGAACGATGAAATCAGCGATCTGAAGTCAACGGTGATCGATAAACACAAAGTGGGATGTCAGTCTCTCAACACATATATTAAGTCCTACAGAAATAAGTGTATTAGAAAGGGGACTAAAATTCAATGTAGCGGTGGACAACCTGAAAACTGAGGATGTCATCGGTATAATAGAAATAGCACTAAGTGACATAGACAAAATAACGGCTGACGAAGTATGGGCACAATGTACACTAACATTAAAATGGCAAAAACGTGGAAATCCTGACCTGACAAAACCAGAGATAGAAGCCCTAAAACACCTTAAGAATAACAAGGAGTTAGTAATAACAAAGTCAGACAAAGGAAATGAAACCGTAATATTAGACAAATCAGACTACTTGGACGAGGTGAATACTCACATAGAAACCGAACCATACGAGGAAATTATTAAGTCATCAGACACCTTTAACAAATCCACAGCGGTCCTTATACGTCGAATGAAGCCGTTTCTAGGTGAGTCTAAATGGTTTAATTTAATGTCCAAAACTAATAACCTCGGTAGGATGTATGGTGTTGTTAAAGTTCATAAGTCAGGATACCCTATTTGACCTATATTTGACTTTAGAAATTCACCTACTTATGAATTATCTAAATATTCAGCCATGGTATTAGATCCCCTTAAAAGCCATTCAGAATCTATACTAACAAGTTCTTATGAACTACTACATAAATTAGATAATTTAAAATTAGATAATGAAGAGAAAATGGTTAGTTTTGACATTGTCAGTTTATATACACGTATACCAATAAATATGGTTGTAGAGGCAGTCAGAAACGAACTCATTTCTGACCAAGAACTCGAAGTTAGAACGAAAGTGCCACTTGAGAACATAATGCTGGGAGTGCAGCTATGACTGACTTCCACAGTATTTAAATTCCATAGGAAAATATACAAACAAAGTGAGGGAGTTCCCATGGAGTCACCAATATCCTTGGTTGTGTCAGATATATTCATGGATATGTGGGAAAACATAGCGATTGAAACATTCAGCCCCACCCAAAAGTATGGTGGAGATATGTAGATGACACATTATGCATATGATTTTATTTTGATAAATCACACGGTGTTATGCAGTAATATTAACTGATGACGTCTCGAGCATAAACTATGGCTCATTATCTTATCAAGATGACACATTCACTGTACTTAGAACACAGGATCTAGGTAGACTTTTCTAACACATTAACTCAAAGTTGGAAGCAATTCAATTCACTCATGAATTGGAAACTCAGAAAGGGGAGTTTTAGTGTTAGATTGTGGCGTGAGAAGGAAACATGATAGGAAGTTAAACACAAGTGTTTACAGGAAACCCACACATTCAAACAAATATTTGGACTTCCGATAATCCCATCGTATGTCAGTGTAAATAGGATTGGTGAAATGTTTAAGTTATAGAGCACAAAAACTAAATAGTACCAAGGAGAATCTAAGACAGGAAGTGAGGAATATAAGAGGAGGTTTGAAACTTAATAATTACCCTGATAAATTAGTCAGAAAGTATGTAGGCAAATGTAAAAATAATATAATAAATAATGGTAGTAGTGATAGTGATAATAATAATAATATTAATGAGGACAAGCATGTCAAACATGCGCGAGACAACACCAACACTAAGGATTCTAAATCATCAGTATTACTTCCATACAAAGAGGGAACCTCGGTAAACTAAGACAGAATTCTTCAAAAGGAAAGAATAAAAGTGGCATTCAAACCCACAAACTCAATTAGAAACAACCTTTGTCGGTTAAATGATACTAAGGAGCGCATAAAACAAAACAGTTTAATTTCCCTAATACCCTGCAATGATTATCACGTCAGATACGTAGGCCAAACTAGAAGAACAGGGTCAATAAGACGGATTCACTCACCTCATTCACTGCCTTCTCCATTGCAAGAGCTGTCATCATCGCATCCTCAACACCTGTGAACTCCGTCTTACATGGAGCCTTTATCTCACTGTACTCAACACGACCACCACGCTTGTTCACATACTTCGCCAATTTCTCAGCGTGCTCACGTTCCTCGAGTGACGCGTTTCGGAAGAATTCAGCTGCATTGGGAAGGGCGACATCATCTCGATCGAAGTAGGTGGCGAATGCCATGTAGTCGTATGCAGCCTGCAATTCCATGTTGATCTGTTTGTTCAGCGCATCTTCACATTCCTTGGTGAAATTCTGTCTGGCTCGTGATTCACTCATTCTGCTGGTTGACACTGAAACACACTGACTGATTCAGTCAGTCTGAGTTGATTTGTGGCTTTTATTCTTTCTGGACAAGCGTTCACATGATCAGAGTAATTCACGTATACAGTGAAGTGAAGTGAAGTGTGTGAAAGAGAGAGAGAGTGAATCACGTGCTGTGAGTTGTATTCATTTGAGGTCAGTAGTGGTGTGAGTGATCTAATTGGTGTTTTCGTGCATTTGTGTGTGTTTGTGTGCTGGTATGTGTGTTGGTGTGTGTGTGATTGTGATTGTTATTGGAAGGTGAAGCAGCTAGCTGATTCATCATGTTTTCACGTATTTTCACGTACACATGTGAAATTTTCACCACCATTTGCTTTTGTAATATCACCGATTGGTTTTCGTGTTTCTTCAATGCGAAATGCGTAATGTATCGAATGTGTCGTATTTCCTCAAGATGACATTCACATATTAGAATTTGATCATGTGGAGTGACTCTGTAGTTTTTAATGATTTCATCCACACCTGAGCACTCAATCGTTTGTGTGACTGAGTAGAATGAATTGTTACTGGTCTAGGTGAGTAGTGTTTGGCATGGTGTGTGGGTGGGTGAGGGGAGTGGCTTTGTTTTCTACCACACTGATATGATGAATTCTGAGACTGCTGAGAATTCCACTCTCCACTCTCAACGATTCAGTCTACTCAGCACTCAGTAATTCCTGTCACATTCAGTATTCATTCACACGCAATACAAATGATTCCTCACACAACACTAGTTCACTCTCACTGAATCACTAGTATCATGTTGACATCCGAAATGATCACATCTCGCATGAATTCGACTGTTATTATGAAACATCTGATGGAATTCATCCACATATGCACGGAGGAGGCGAACAGAGATCTATTCAGAAAGGTGAATTTTCGTATGAACGACTTCATGTGTGTGTGATGAACACACGCACACATCTTATGTGGCTAATTTTTTCGTTGTATGCTCGTTGTTCGGAGTATTCTCCCCTGAGCTGGAGTGACTTGTGATAAAGTTGTCTGCTAGTATGTGTTCAACTACGCACAAATTCTACGCATTCACCACCTCTGCATACACGAAGCGCTAAACAAAACACAAGAAAACATATTTCGTATTCAAAATCCTCTTTTCACTTCCCTTATCCCACCATGGTATTATTAATTCTATTTCTTCTTCATCATCGTGTGATTCTGCTTTTCGGCTGTTCTTGACTCATATTATACATATGCCTTGATATCTCTACTTACCTTTCCAACTACCAGCTTCCCCGCCTCCGTAGACAGTCACTGCTTGTCCTGCTTCTTCTCCTTTCCTCCCAAAACGCTTATACAGGTTTCTGTCAACATCACTTCCAGAGAGTTCCATACAGTGGTCTTCCATACAGATTTCCTTGGTGATGCCAGGCAATATCTTCAAATTTGCTCAGATGGCAGCAGTGAATGTTTCTATCATGGCTTCCTCCTTCATTTTGTGGATGTTGATTTTGAATTGTGGTTTTTGTACATCTTCTTTGAGGGATTCAGCTGAACGGTGAAAGTTTATCGTAGAAAAGCGGAGATAAGAGTTGTTGTTCACTATGAGTTGTTCACTGTGAGTATCCCGGACTCATGTGACTGAAATTCTGGGCTGAATAAAAAGACGATCTGAAGAGTGAGAAGGCACGGACTTGCATTTTTCGTGAATGGTAGGCTGTGTGATATAAGAATGCGTTGTTTGATGCTAAGAAATGCATGAGTGACGATGATGTGAGTAAATCGATGAAACATCGGAGAGGACATGTGCATAATTATTCAACTTAAACTTCCAACAACATATACTTTTGCCCGATATTGAATATGAATAAGGTGGTCGGCATTAAAACATAAGCTGCAAGGTTCTCTGACAGCGAACAAACCAGATATCTATTGGCTGGAAAATTATATCAAGAGAAATGTAGATGTAACAGATATACTCTGAGGAGACCGCTGAGCGACATCATACGATAAGAGCTGTGGGTGAAAAACGATGAGTTGGCTGTCTGAGGAAGTCATTGAAGTGACAATGTGTAGAATGAATTATGGTAAAGTGGTAGATTTTGAGGTGTGCTGCTGAGTATATACGTTCCTGTTATAACTAGTTTCAATAGTAGTATTTCGGAATCACCGAATTACAGGAAATCAACCAACAACACAGAGAGTCATAAATTCGGGAATTTGTATTTGGAGGAATTATTTGTAATTCATATGATAAATATATCAAGAAACAACAGTGAGCATTTACACAATACAGTGATAGAAATTGTCAATCACCACATCCGCTACATGTCGAATGTCTCCTTGCCTATTTATAATCATGTCTCGATTTGCCTGGAAGTCTCTGCGACCTTCCTACTGACTCTGTGATATTGTTTTCATCAGTATCACCGTGACTTATTTCTGAATTATCTACAAAATCAGGATTAGTAGCACAATCAATAAAATTATAATCGGAACGATCTACTTCATTTATTTTCACTTGATCCAGGTGTCTGTTGTGAACTGAATGATCTTCGATGTCTAATATCTTCACCACTCGATTTCCCATTTTCTGTAGTATGATTCCAACAGAAGGTCTATAGTCATTCCCTCTATGATAATGTACATCAGAAGTCGTGGACATCAGATTCGTTGTGAGAATTCGAGATTTGAATAGTTTATTAGGACTTTCATGGGTGGTTGTATGCTCCACATTGTGATATTGAAGTAGGAAGTTATCCACACATCTCTCTGGTTCGTCAAAATTCTTAGGACTCACTGATGCTGTGGCACTTTCTAATGTTTGTACAAAACTTTCTGCCAACCTGTTAGGCTGAGGATGACGTGATGCTGTGTATAGATGACGACAACCCATATATTCAAGCCAATCATTGAAGTTCTTCTCAGTGAAATGAGTACGATTATCAGTAAGTAAGACATCTGGAATTCCTTCTCGACTGAAAATCTTCCTCAAAGCTCTGTGAGTGAATTTCGCGTTAGGACTATCTGTAATTATTTATGACTTCTGGCCATCTAGAATAAGAATCCACAATAACTGAAGCATAATATGAATTTAAGAATGGACCACAGTAATCTGCATGAATACGCTGACAAACCTCACAAGACGCAGGTCATGCTTTCCACGATGACTTCCCATAAGACATTTTATGCAAACAACTGGAACACCTCTTTCATCTTTTTCTAATGTCAGCATCAATTTGTGGCCACCAGCACGTTAGGTGTGCTAATGATTTCATCTTATCAACTCCCAGATGAGCAGAATAAAGGTCATTCAAAATCGCACATTTCAATGTCGGAGGAGTAATAGTTCTGTCATTCAGACATAGAAATCCTTCAGCATCGACTGAAATCTCATCTCCTCGCCTACAAAAGTCCAGAAATCTTCGCCTACACTAAATATTCCAACCTCCTTTCGTTGCATTTATAATGCATCCGTAATATTTCCGAGTATCGTGAATAAGTCGAACTCTATCCACAGGTAACGGCTGGACTAACAAACAGTCAGTGTCATTAGCAGAATTTTCAAATAATGAACAGCGAGATAAGAAGTCTGCATGAATTATGTACTTAGCCGATCTGTGTTTATTAGTGTAATCATATAAACTTAATTCTAATAAAACTCTTATTTCTGTGGAGTTTCTTACCAGAAAGATTTGGAACTTCTTTTAATTATTTGCCTTTGGAACACTGAATCTGTGGATATAATCTTGTTGACCGATACTACCTATAACTATCTGCTTGCCATTATGAGACTGTCCAACACTAACCAATATCTATAATTTTTTATATTGATGGATTTACATGTCTAAGGCGGCTCAAGTCAGTGAGTCTATGATTTTGGTATCATTTTTGTTAACTTTATCTGACTGTGATAATACTGCTGAGGTTATCTTTTTACTGCAGATGAACATAGAGAAAACAGCGGTAATGGAGATTCCTGGGAAAAACCAACAGCAAAAACAACAACAGACAGCAATCAGCATAAATGGGAGGAACCCGAAGCAAACAACCTCATTTACCTACGTGGGAAGCATCATCTCAACTACAGGAGGGATTGACGAAGATATTAAAGCAACGATCGGGAAAGCAAGACAAGCTTTCATCTCTCTCAAGTCTGCGTGGAGGTCAACAGCACTCAGCATCAAAAATAAGATTCGCATTTTCAACTTCAATGTGAAGTCAGTGATACTATACAGATCAGACACTTGGGGCGTCATAAAAAGCATCTCAAACAAACTACAGACCTTCATTAACCTTCAGACCTTCATTTTTGGTTTCATCGAATATACAGACATCAGCCCACTGCCTTATCGAGGGCTTTAGATGGCCTCTGTCATTCTGTCTCTTATATTCCAGGGAAGATTAGGTTTACATTTTATAATTTTAATTTGCATGGAAGACTTCATGGCGACTGGATTGATTCTCTTGGGTAAAAGTCCTAGCCCAAAGATTAGCCTTCTCACTTTTCCCGAGCTTAGGTCCGAATAGTAGACTAGGACAGGTTGGGCCACATAGTAGACACCATGTTATCTATATATGTGTCATCGAGAACGGTGATTTCGGAAGGAAATTTGTGTTATTCTGGAATTACAATTTTCATTTATTGAAGGACAGTTGAGTGTCAACCAATCTACTGTATGTCATCTTAGTCTGAATTTTCTTATTGCTTAATCGATGAATGTTCAGTTTGTCACATGAAGACTTATCACTGGTTACTGAATAGTGTGATGGGATCTTGATTCACGCGAGTATAGTAACATTGAGATAATGAAACCATGTTGAAATGGTTGAGAGAAGAGTGCAATGAAATAAACCTGATGCTACAGATGAATCACCCGATTTCAGCACATCTTATAATATCTGTATCTTTCCGAACAATTAGGATCGCCAAAAACTGATTCTTCAGTTGTAGTGTGTTGTATACATCAACTGCGCAAAACAGTCTTAATCTCATGAAGTGGAAATGGGGAAATCTAGTGTTGAATACGTCTCTCTGGAATCACTAGACTTAGTCTGTATATACAGATGAACATGGAACACTCTTCGTGTATATCAAACTTCAGACCAAAAATTAGTATATTTGGAAAGAATACACACAGATTCAAAGTTTAAGTTCATAATACAAACATATATACTGCAAAGTATTGAACAATTCATCAAATCAACAATTTATCGCAGACTTCTTCACTATCTAATATTTTGCACACTTATGAAACGCCAAAAAAATAGGTTTTCAATACTCCAATGTTAACAGTAGAAATCATGGGGATGTCTGTCGCTATCGTCAACTTAGAAAATGTCCCGTGCAAATCTGAATAACTGCTGACACCAGTCCAACAAACACACCATCATAATCATCGCCAAATTTCATTGAAGTATGGGAAGAATTACACGAAACATCTCGAATAAGTGTTGCTTCCAATCACAATGACACACAAGTAGACACTCTTCAAAATACGAAATTTAGATAGACTACACAAACACACAATTACTGGCGTCGAATGAAAACACCACAAAACACGTGACCGACTGGTTCACAGCCATTCATCATTGTATACGTGAACGACTCCGATCACGTGAGCGTGTGTCCTGCAACAATGAAACCCTCAAAACAACTCACTCAGACTGCATTAGTCAATGAAGAAGAAGACGAAGCAGAATACGACAACCCTGAATGGAGAAGATAAAACCATATGCATGTCGAATTACACGTTTCATTTGAAATTGGTACCATGTGTGATATCCCTAAGTAATCCACACCTGACTGTACAGTGTCAAACTGCAGTAAGAACACATCTCGCACACTTTTGGGAATACACGGACGAAGTTCACTGACCGACCACGTATAATACACTGTCATTGTCCTCTAGTTATTCTGCAGTCGGATAATCAAGACTAATCAAGGTTTACTTGATTTCGAAACTGGACGGATTTGTCGAATAGAAAGAAGAAACGGGAGATTGAACCAGACAGACATCATTCCGAGGACATCATTTCAATGCACATTGAGACTAAACGTGAAAACTGTCATGTATAATGTCAACTGGGTTCAAAATTGGAAAGCGAACAGTGTGATGAAGAGAAGACCAGGAATAATAATAAGGCTAGGTGATTTCAGAATGAGAGTCACTGTCCTGATCAGATAAATTTGCAGTCAGCGTGATACCAAAATTTGCACCTGACGTCTCAACACACAGTTAGGGAAGCACTCCCTACTCAGCTGAAATTTACACACCTTCATTCAGTCTCACGAATACACCTGCACTATCCGTCTGTGTCAGCTGTTCGCTTCCTCCCACAAACTATCAGCTGGACATTCCCCTTCAAAATGTGATGTGACATGGCAGCTGATGAACAGAAATAATGATATTAGGCAAGATTATATTTTGTCACACGGAAATTAACAAAGCCTCCTCACAGACATACATACAACATACATACATACAAACTAATATACACTGTACAACAGGGAGGGATTCAAAGGAAACGACTCGAACGAAGGAAGTCTCAGTGAATTCCAGTCTCCTTCAGTGTCAACTTGTCGAACAAATATTCACCCAGTCCACTGCCAACCCTCTTCGCCTGAGTCACATAGTCGGCGAGTTGCTTGATTCCATCCTCCTGTTCATGTAGGTATTCACTCTCGATGAAGTCAGCCAATCCCGGATCATTGTTCTTCGAAGCCAGTTCATCGAGTTTCAATAGTGACTGTGAGTAGACGGGAGAGAATGAGAAGAATCAGAATCACTTCAATAACAATAATAATAATGATAGTGAAAACAGTAATAATAATAAAATGAAGTAGACTCTATGAGCTAATTGAGTGGTCACTCGCGACCATAAATTTGTGTGTGTGTGTGTTTGTTCGTCTGTGTATGTGAGTATCTGCATGTGTGATGGATGGATGGATGGAAGTAAGAATGATGTCAATCGATGAGGTTAGTTGACTCTCGTGCAAAATATTCACCATTACGGAATTTGGTAACTTCGACTAGCAGGAAATCGTCATTTAATAAAAGCTCACTCGAGTATACATACTCGAGTGAATAATATTCAGCAACAGAGCTCACTTCGACAGATAAGTGTTTCCAGTAAGAATTGAAGACAATTAATATTACATCAGAGAGGAAGAAGACTAATCGCTTAACTCAGTGGATTTTCGCGAACTGAATCGAGATATGAAAATCACCGCATTTTGAATATTCAATGCTTGAAAAATGAAACTATTAATAAAGGACAACGTCTACGTGCTCCAGTTTTTTCAGACAAAGTTAGAAGCAGAATGGAATGTCTACAAACACTATGCCATAAAGAAGAGATCCACAGAATTGTTAAAATGTTGCACCATATCAGATATGAAATTGAGCAGTTAAGTCAAAAGCTAATGGGTATAGTTATCAATGTGGATTACGATCTTACAGCACAGTCCTCTAGCAATGCCAAATCAGCAGCTTTCAAAAAGTCAAAACATACTCAAATCAAAGAGTTCAATAAATTATTAGAGGAGGCGATCGATAAAACAAAGTGAGCTCTTAATCTCTCAACACATACATTAAGTCCTACAGAAATAAGTGTATTAGAAAGGGGACTAAATTTCAATATAGCGGTAGACAAGCTGAAACCTGAGGATGTCATCCGTCAAATAGAAATAGCACTAAGTGGGATAGACAAAATAATGGCTGACGAAGTACGGGCACAATGTACACTAAAATTAAAATGACAAAAACGTGGAAAACCTAACCTGACAAAAGCAGAGATAGAAGCCCTAAAACACCTTAAGAATAACAAGGATATAATAATCACAAAGTCAGAAAAAGGAAATGCAACAGTAATATTAGACAAATCAGACTATTTGGACAAGGTGAATACTCACATGCAAACCGGACCATATGAGGAAATTAATAAGTAATCAGACAACTATAATAAATCCACAGCGGACCTTATACACCGAATGAAGCCGTTTCTAGGTGAGTCTAAATGGTTTGATTTAATGCCCAAAACTAAAAACCTCAGTAGGATGTATGGTGTTGTTAAAGTTCATAAGTCAGGATACCCTATTAGACCTATAGTTGATTTTAGAAATTCACCTACTTATGAATTATCTGAAAATTTAGCCATGGTATTGAATTCCCTTAAAAGCCACTCAAACTCTAGACAACAAATTGTCATGAACTGAAACATAGATTAGATCATATAGAATTAGATAACGAAGAGAAAATCGTTAGTTTTGACATTGTCGGTTTATAAACACATATACCAATAAATATAGTTGTAGAGGCGGTCAGAAATGAACTCATTTCTGACCAAGAACTCGAACTTAGAACGAAAGTGTCACTTGAGGACATAATGCTGGGAGTGCAGCTATGACTGACTTCCACAGTATTTAAATTCCAGGGGAAAATATACAAACAAAGTGAGGGAGTTCCCATGAAGTCACCAATATCCTTGGTTGTGGCAGATATATTCATGGATATGTGGGAAAGCATAGCGATTGAAACATTCAGCCCCACCCGAAAGGTGTGGTGAAGATCTGTAGATGACACATTATGGATGAGATTTTATTTGGATAAATCACACATTGTTATACAGTTATATTAACTGATGAACTCTCGAGTACAAACTATTACTCATAATCATATCAAGATGACACATTCACTGTACTTGGAACACAGGATCTAGATACATTTTTCGTACACAACAACTCGAAGGTAGAGGCAATTCAATTCACTTATGAATTGTAAAGTCAGGAAGGAGAGCTTCCAATGTCAGATTGTAGCGTGGAAAGGAAAGAAGATGGGAAAACATACACTAGTGTTTACAGGAAACGAACACATTGAAACAGATATTTGGACTTCTGATCATCCCATCCTATTAATATATGTGTAAAACTTGGGCAATGTGGTAGTAAGTAATTCCATATTAGTTTGTTTATTAGGTATATCACACAGTGAAACAGTATTATTTACTGGATGACGTTTCGAACAAAATTTATTGTTCATAATCATATCAATTGTGATCACACGACAGTTGAGTTTTATAGTTTTCTTTGTTCTCTCCTATTTGTCGTATGGGTAGTAGAATTTTCCAGATATCGGGGACAGGTGATGAATCATTCCTATTACATGTATTTGTAGTTGATTCGATAAACAAAGCATATGTTTTCAACCTCTCCCTATACCCTGTGACATTAGATTTTAAAACTGTCATCCTATCCCGTCCTATTGTATGGTTGTGTGTGACTGCATGTAGTGCTATAGCTGAACTATTCTCTAGATTTCTTATCTTATTCGGGTCAACCAATCTAGATTTTGCTAAGTTTTTATGTTCAGCTAGTCTGACTGCCCCTGTTCTACTAGTTTGACCTATGTATTTGACCTGACAATCATTGCAGGCAGGGTATTAGATAAACTAAATTGTTTTGTTTTAAAGGCTCTACAGGATCCTTTAACCGACAAAGCTTGTTTCTAGTTGAGTTTGTGGGTTTGATTGCCGTTTTTATTCCTGAGTTGTTAAGAATTCTGCGTAAGGCTTCCGAGGTTCCTTCCTTGTATGGAATTACTACTGATGATCATCAGTATAATATGGAATCACCCCATCCTATGTCATTGAAAATAGGATTGGTGAAATGTTAAAATAATAGAGCACAAAAACTAAGCAGTACGAAGGAGAATAATAGTAATAATAGCTTTATCCCAGACAGTATTTGTGGTACAGGTATGGAATTTTCAGTGTGCATTACATTCTAAGAATCTAAGACAGGAAGTGAGACATATCAGAGTAGCTTTGAAACTTAATAATTACCCTGATAAATTAGTCAGAAAGTATGTAGGCAAATGTAAAAATAAAATAAATGATGACAGCAGTGATAGTAAAAATAATAGTAGTAGTAATGACGACATGCATGTCAGATATGCGCAGGATAATAACAACACGAACAATGAGATATCTAAATCATCAGTATTACTTCTAAACAGAAATGGAGCCTCGGAAACCTTTCGCAGAATTCTTAACAAAGCAGGAATAAAAGTGGCATTCAAACCAACAAACTCAATTAGAAACAAGCTTTGTCTGTTCAAGGATACAGTGGATCCTTAAAAACAAAACAATTTACTTTATCTAATACTGTGTAAAGATTATAAGGTCAGATAAACAGTCCAGATTAGAGAAACAGGGACAATCAGACGGATTCACTCACCTCATTCACTGCCTTCTCCATTGCAAGAGCTGTCATCATCGCATCCTCAACACCTGTGAACTCCGTCTTACATGGAGCCTTTATCTCACTGTACTCAACACGACCACCACGCTTGTTCACATACTTCGCCAATTTCTCAGCGTGCTCACGTTCCTCGAGTGACGCGTTTCGGAAGAATTCAGCTGCATTGGGAAGGGCGACATCATCTCGATCGAAGTAGGTGGAGAATGCCATGTAGTCGTATGCAGCCTGCAATTCCATGTTGATCTGTTTGTTCAGCGCATCTTCACATTCCTTGGTGAAATTCTGTCTGGCTCGTGATTCACTCATTCTGCTGGTTGACACTGAAACACACTGACTGATTCAGTCAGTCTGAGTTGATTTGTGGCTTTTATTCTTTCTGGACAAGCATTCACATGATCAGAGTAATTCACGTATACAGTGAAGTGAAGTGAAGTGTGTGAAAGAGAGAGAGAGTGAATCACGTGCTGTGAGTTGTATTCATTTGAGGTCAGTAGTGGTGTGAGTGAGTGATCTAATTGGTGTTTTCGTGCATACTTGTGCGTTTTTGTGTACGTGTGTGTGTTGGTGGGTGTGTGATTGTGATGGTGATTGGAAGGTGAAGCAGCTAGCTGATTCATCATGTTTTCACGTACTTTCACGTACACATGTGAAATTTTCACCACCATTTGGTTTTGTAATATCACCGATTGGTTTTCGTGTTTCTTCAATGCGAAATGCGTAATGTGTGGAATGTGTCGTATTTTCGGAAGATGACTTTCACATATTAGAATTTGATCATGTGTAGTGATTCTGTAAATTCGTTGTGATGTCAACCACACCTGAGCACTCACTCGTTAGTGTGACTGAGTAGAATGAATGATGACTGGGCTAGGTGAGTTGTGTTTGGGGTGGAGGTTTCGGTGAGGGTAAGTAGTTGGCTTTGTTTACTACCACACTGAAGTGATGACTTCTGAGACTACTGAGAATTCGACTCTCCACTCTCAACGATTCACTCTACTGAGCACTCAGTAATTTATCTCACATGCAATACAAATGATTCTTGAAATAATAGAGAAGATTTGTAGCTCAGGTGGGTGATTTGCAATTAAAAGTGTTCTCTGAGCTGGCTGGTTTAGTTGCGACGCTTTCGTCGTCCATCTGGACAACATGTTCAGCGCCATATTTAGCACAAAGTGAAATGATTTAAATTTCTTCATGAGTGATGTAATTGCGTCTCCTGGTAACTATCTTTACATATGTATTGACCATTTTCTATTGACTTGGATTTTAAGCTTTTTGGTCACCTGATTTACTTTTTATTAGTTGGTATATTTCATCTATATTAACGTGTTTGTTAATTGCATTTTCGCTTGAGTACCAGGCTTCTAGGAATTCTCTGGCACTTTTCGTGTTTCCTCTGTTTAAGATTTTGACATGATCCCAATCAAATTGATGACCATAATTGTCTGTATGCATTGATTCTAAGGAATACATATCATGTCTTTTCACGGCTGATTTATGTTCTTGGATTCTGATTCGAAGGAGACGCCCACTTTGGCCGATGTAATGTTTGTTGCAGTTCATAAAATTTATTTTGTAAATGGTATTAATTTTATCCCCTTTTTGCTGTTGGATCTTTTGGTTTGCATAATATCGAATTAAGCGATTTTACTGGTTTGTGTGCTATATCTATATCTAACGGTTTCAGTATTCTGGCTGTTATTTCAGAGATATTCCTCATGTATGGTAGAATGAATTTTCTTGTGGTCTTTGATGATGGTTTCTTGTTGGTGTTTTGATTCGTCTTTAAACACTTTTTGATGAAATTTTGTGGATAACCATTCTTTTTGAAGACCGTTTGTAGGTACTTTTCTTCCATTCTTTTCAACTCTGGAGTGCTACAATGTGTTTGAACTCTTTTAAACAATGTCTGCACACAGTTTCGTTTGTGAGTAACTGGATTATTGCTAGTATAGTTGAGTATTTGATCTGTGTGCGTTGATTTTCTATAAACTTGTGTCTCTAAATCTCCTGTGTTGGTTCTCCTGATTAAGAGATCTAAAAATGGGATTCTGTTATCTAATTCTTCTTCTCTTGTGAATTTGATGTCTTCAAATATGTTGTTTATTAATTTATGGGTATATTCTAAATCACTTCTCTTAATTATTACAAATGTATCATCAACGTAACGTATCCAGATTGTCGGTTTAATTATAGGTAGAGCTATTAATTCTAATCTTTGCACAACGGCTTCAGCTATTAATCCTGATGTGGTCGATCCCATTGGTGTTCCTTTTATTTGTTCATATATTTGAGTATTGAACTGGAAGTATGTTGTAAGGCATAATTTTATGAGTTCTATTCAAGTTGAACACTGTGTGTTTATGTTTTCATCATCATAGAGTAATTGTTGCATAGTTTCTGTTGCTAGTTTTGGACTAATTGAAGTATATAATGCTGTGACATCAAAGGACATCATTATTTCATTGTCTTCTACTTGAATGTTTTTGATTTTCTCTAAAAATTGGATTGACGAATTGATAGAATGGCCGCATGATTCTGTAAGGTAATTTAATTTCCTGAAAAGTTTTTTAGATAGATTATATGTTGGTGTTCCTGGAAGCGAAACGATTGGTCGTAAGGGAATATTTGGTTTGTGTAGATTCGGTCTACAAAATGATTCTTCACACAACACTAGTTCACTCTCACTGAATCAGTAGTATCATGTTGACATGTGAAATGATCACATCTCGCATGAATTCGACTGTTATTATGAAACATCTGATGAAATTCATCCACTTATGCATGGAGGAGGCGAACTGAGATTTATTCAGAAAGGTGATTTTTCGTATGAACGACTTCATGTGTGTGTGTGTGTGTGATGAACACACACATCTCATGTGGCTAATTTGTTCGGAGTATTCTACCCTGAGCAAGGGATAAACTATCGTTTTGTTTTCACCAATATGGATATCTTCTTTAATCTTATTGTTTTGTTATTTTCTGGCTAGTTGTTTGAAAACGCGTATTAGGACACTGGAAGCCTTGTTTTCAATAGCTGGAGTATCGGAAGTCTTCTCTGATTTGTGCTCCTTGGCCATATAGTGACTTGTGATAAAGTTGTCTGCTAGTATGTGTTCAGCTACGCACAAATTCTACGCATTCACCGCCTCTGTATACAGGAAGCGCTAAACAAAACACAAGAAAACATATTTTCTATTCAAAATTCCCTCTTCACTTCCACTGTCCAACTTCGGTATTATAAATTCTATTGCTTTTCGACAGTACTCTACCCATATTATATATACGTCTTCGTACAGTCTACTTACCTTATGGTCCAACTACCAGCTTCCCCGCCTCCGTAGACAGTCACTGCTTGTCCTGCCTCTCCTTCCCTCCTAAAACGCTCATGCAGGTTTCTGTCAACATCACTTCCAGAGAGTTCCATACAGTGGTCTTCCATACAGATTTCCTTGGTGATGCCAGGCAATATCTTCAAATTTGCTCAGATGGCAGCAGTGAATGTTTCCATCATGGCTTCCTCCTTCAGTTTCTGCATGTTGATTTTGAATTGTGGTTTAGCTACAGCTTCTTTGAAGACTTTCATCTCAACTTTAGTAGTTTTTCGTGCTATATAATTATGTGAACATGCATCTGCTCTCCTCCATCTTGTATCTGACACACTTTATGAGGCTGAGGTGACGTTAACATGAGTTTTAGTTTATCCATCGTGTGAAAGCTGTGTCATCTTGTTCATGTCCTTGTGCTTGTACACGCAGTCTCCAGTCAGGAAATAGTTAAAGAAGTCGAAGAAGTCAATGAAGTGTTCGCCGTTGTTAGTCATACCTCTGAATGTCTATTGACACACGATGAGTTCTCTCCCACTCACTTTACTTACTTTACTTCACTTCAGCTGTCTCCTACGGAAGGATGAGCCGGCTTCATGAACATCTCGAATCATCGCTGCCCAGGCGCGGCGATCTGATGCAAGGTTTTGCGACGGGGTCAGAGAGTTCATGAAGTTTCATGGGAATTTGGTACGAGTGATGTCCCCAGAATCGCTCGGCCTTTTGTTTGAGAGTGCAGCTCTAGCCTTTACACAACCAAGTGTGACCTACAAGGCAGTAGGAGTGGAGTAGGGAGTCCACTATCCATTGGCAGCCGGTGACCGGAGTTCGGTTCATACGCCTTTTTGAATGGGGCCAGACATCCAGGACATCCAACAAGCCCTTTGTCCATACGTCTGCCGGTGAGCTCCAGTGAGATTCATACGCCAGTCGTTGGAGGTTTGGAATCAGGGTTTAGCCATCTCCCCTAGACTGTCATCCAATGGACAGTCAACCCGGTGAAGAGCGCCGGGCATCCGCTTTCGCCCTCTCACTTTGGTGAAAGACACCTCCGCCACGTGAAGGCAGTGAGTAGGACTTCCTCAGGAGAGGCTATGTAATCATTGATTTCCCGCATCTGCGTGATTATTGATTTTAATTACTGAATTCCCATGGTTTGTTAATATTTTTAAAATGTGACATTGATTTTCCTAACTGTATAAATACGGAGTTTTTGTTTAACATTTCGACTGCTGTTAGAGACAGTAAAAGCTCTCATATCAACGTCCAGTCTTCTTTCTTTGTCTTGCGTGCCCGGCGGTATTGTTGTTGTTGTTGACGTGCGATTAGGACAGATTAGCTAGCGCATTAAGCTAGATTCGCTCATAGTCTACAAGGTCCTAATATCTCATACATAACACCCGGTCATATGGGAGCATTTCAAGAGGTGTGCGGAGGATCGGCCAACCCGCAGCGCAAGGCACCCACCCCCGACCATCCTGAGGCTTTTTACATCGCTCATAAGAGGGAATGCGATATCACCATCTCCCTGGAGTCTTGTCCATCACTGTTTGCAGGTGTCTTTAGAAGTTCTACTTCTCCTCCTTGATCGGATTTGCTTGCATCTTGGGGATATTGTACGTCCACGTGCTTATTTTACCATTCATGGATACGACGACATATCGTCGTATGACTTACAGACGTCCTTCACCATCTTCCGCCATCCCCTCTCTTGTATCTCAGCAGAGAATATATTTATCTCTTATATTTCTAATGTTCTTCGAAGTTTTATTGTTAAGTTGTCGATTTTTTAGGATGGAGTCGCTGTCCTCACCCTAAAACTTTCCTGTCTCCAGGCTAATGGCCAGCTAATTAAATAGCCAATCCTTGCAACAATGTTAGTTCTGCATGTTTTCATTCCGAATCACGTTGTCATTTCAAGTGTTCCTATCACGTACATCATTTTTCTCTGCGTTTTGACAACACTTTATCTAAATTGTACCTCCTTAAATCGCTTAATTACTTTCTTATCCTGAATTTCATCCACTCCAACACTAAAGTCGAACAAGGATGTCAATTGGCTCTCAGACCAAAAGATTGTAAACACGGTAAACCTACTTTACAACATTTTTCGTAACGAATCATGTATTTATTCCAATGAAACTTTCCACACCAAATTACTAACAGTGTAAATAGCAACATGCAACTCATCATTCGACTCACTTTCACCACCATGACTATTACCTACAACTTTTCGAACCATGGCATGCCACTTGAGTGGAGATGCTCCTCATTGTCTTAAACAGTAGACTTCCAGCCAATAAGGGCCTGCGTTGTAATCTTCCTCCGCCTACTTTAGCCTACAAAATTGGTTAGTATAATTAGCTATAACACAGTATGTCTGGTTATATGATGATGCCATATACCAAGTAAGTCACACCAAAAAGCTCACCTAAGAGTTAGAGGTGAAGATGGAAGTAGGACAAGACTGCCTTCTATCACCACTGATATTCCCGATTGTGTGTTGTACTGAATCCCGAGGCAGACAATGAGGAATGACAGGACAGGCTTACGTTGGACTGTCAAAAGCAGCCTAAGAAATCTGGATTCTTCTCACACGCGTCGCATAAACTCGGACATTAACAAACAGAGACGCAGTGAACAGAAAAGTTAAGGTGAAGATATGGAAGAAAGATTTGAATCAGATATCTATCCACTAGCAATAAACAAAACTAACCAACATTCATGGGAGAAATATAAAGGAAATTGTCTATTTCACTTTCTTCAGCAGTATCGTTGCAACCACGGACGGCATGGATGAGGATGTCACAGTCAGCCAGGCAGTCAGGATCGGGCAGAGAAGACAAGTGTTCATTGCTGTGAAATCAGTAGGGAGATTTGTAGCACCAAGCACACAGAAAAGCATTCCAATTTTTGACACTGATATCGAGTCTTCATTTCAGTGAGGTTCAAAGACTTGTCGGATACGCCTCAAAATTCACTTTCCATAGGCAGTAAACTTCCATCAACAGATACTTTTACCCGACACCGAATATCAGTCAGGTGACCCGCAGAAAAGCATAAGCAAGAAGGAACTCTGAGAGCGAACCAACCAAATATCTATTGGCTGAACAATTATATCAAAAGAAATGTAGATGTAATAGATTTACTCTGAGGAGAGCGCTGAGTGACATCATACGACAAGCCCTGTTGGTGAAAAGCGATGAGTTGTCTGTCTTAGGATGTCATTGAGGTGACAATGTGTAGAATGAATTATGGTTGAGTGGCAGACTTTGAGGTGAACAAACATGTCCCTTTTCTAAATCAAGAAACAAACATTAACCTAAAAGAAAATAATAATGGTTTAATATCGGGCGTCAGAACTTTATGAACAGCTGTCATTGACTGACGCTGAAGATCAGATAACCAACCAGAAATGAGTGGGAACGAGGAACTCTGGGAAAGAACCAACCAAAAATCTGTTGCCTAACAAATATGCAAAATAAAACGGAGATTTCCTGAACACACGCTGAGCAAACCGTTATGCGGCATTACGTGAAAAGCCCTCAAGTGGAACACAAATAAGAAATGATGAATTGGGACTTCTCGAATGACATGGGGGAGACTGTGTGGAGAGGAAATGGAAGCCCATAGGCAGTAGTGGACACTACAAAGGAAGATTGATAAGAAGAGAGTGCAAAGGGGAGGTGCTGATGGAGACATATATCCCACCCAGAGCTGTTGCAAAAGTGTCATTCACACAGGTACCACAGAATCAGTAACTACCACTAAGTATCATCCTGCATTGTCAACCTAGGTGAAATAATCGGTCTGTTGCAAACAGTAAAACTGGAATATACGACGATCCAAATGAAGTTATTTTAGCTGGTGTATGATATTTATTTATTTGTTTTCACTCTGCGACTTATTTCCTGTCTTTTGATTTGTACTGAGAGTGTGTTTAGCCTTTGAATGTTCTCTAGTCTCCGCCATCGTCACCCAACAACATGGACTCTCTTTGATATAAGAATAAAACTTGGGCACTGTTGTAGAGTGTAATTCCGTTATGGGTAAATTTTGTTTTGATAAAGTCTCACAGTGTTATTCAGTAATATTTACTGATGACGTTTCGAGCACAATTTGTTGCTCATAATCATATCAAGGTAATCACACGACTTCCTAAATTCATTTATATAGTTCCATTGTTTTTCACTTGATTTTCACTTGATTTGATTGGTAGTATTATTTTCCATATTTCGGGTATGAGTGATGATTCATTCCTATTGCATGTGTTGGGTGTAGATTCGATGAACAAGGATTCAGTAATCAACCTCTCTCTCCACCTACCTAGATTACTTTTTAGAATTTTGACCCTCTCCCACCCTATTGTGTGGTTGTGTGTTAATGCATGCATTGCAATTGCCGAGCTTTTCTCTAAATTATTTATATTCTCTGGGTCAAATATTCTTATTTCATTATGGGTAAATTTTATTTTGATAGAATCTCACAGTGTTATAAAGTAATATTTACTGATCAGTGGAATTACACTCTACCACAGTGCCCAAGTTTTATTCTTATATCAACCATTCATACCTTAGCTAAATTCTTATATTCTGACAATCTGACTACCCCTGACCTACTAGTTTGACCTATGTAGTTGACCTCACAGTCATTGCAGGGTATTTTGTAAATTATATTATTTTGTCTAATTGGGTCCACCTACCCCTAAGTATCATCCTGCATTGTCAACCTACGTGAAATGATCGATCTGTTGCAAACAGTAAATTGATAGCGGTGGATTTCAACTGGAAAATACGACGATCCAAATGAAGTTATTTTAGCTGATGTGTCATATTTCACGTACGCCAAATTAGCCTTTCGAACACATCGAAATCCATTGATTTCGTTTATTAACCAAGTGTAAGAATGAATACATCTCAAATTATGGGAGATGACAGTTAACTCACTGCCTACTTCGTCCAAAATACAGAGAGTGAATGCATAAGTGGAGACCGGGAAACAGCAAGGCCACTGTCACACAAACCGAATTCATTCATATAAGTAAGACTAGATAATCGACAAGGTACACACGGTCAATACAAAATATTTCATCGATTAGTGACATACACAAAGAAAGACAGTCCATGTTGTTGCATGACGATGGCGGAGACTAGAGGACATTCAAAGACTAAACACAATCGCAGTACAAATCAGAAGACAGGAAATACGTCGCAAAGTTAAAAAAATTAATTGCAGTGAAACAAAAGAAAGCGCTGAATTCCAAAAACATGTAACAGAGAGATGGTTGGATCAATGAAATCCATGAATAAAACACTTTAAAACACAGACATGGTCACAATCACATCCTGGATTGTGATTCGTGTGCGAAGAATTGTTGGTTTGTGTTGTGTTCGCGTTTACCATGTGACTGAGTTTATTACTTAAGTGCAATTCACTTAAGCAAACAGCGACGAGATACTCTGAACGAATACCACAGTGTAGACGATTTGATTACCGTGTCATTTCAACTGCGTCAATCCGTCCAACAAAATTACTACTATTAAGATTATCATCATCGACTGATTGATTTATTCAAATCACTCACTGCATTCACCATCTCAAGTGCTGTGCACATCCCATTCGATTGAATACTACACAACAACAAAGCTAACATCGATAGATGATCATTTGTACTGATATTTCTCATATCTGAAATTGAAGGTGAAACGTGTTGGACGTAAACAGATGGGAGAGACAAGATGGGAATTACGATGATCCGAATGACTGCTGACACCCATCCAACAAACACACCATCATAATCATCGCCAAATTCAATTAAAGTATGGGAAAAGTTACGCGAAACATCTCGAATAAGTGTTGCTTCCAATCACAATCCAATGAAACACAAGTAGACACTCTTCAAAATACGAAATGTAGATAGACTTCACAAACACACAATTACTGGCGTCGAGTGACAACACCACAAAACACGTGACCGACTGGTTCACAGCCGTTCGTTGTATACGTGAACGACTCCGATCACGTGAGTGTGTGTCCTGCAACAATGAAACCCTCAAAACAACTCACTCAGACTGCATTAGTCGATGAAGCAGAAGACACTGAATTCGACAACCCTGAATGGAGAAGATGAAACTATATGCATGTCGAATTACACGTTTCATTTGAAATTGGTACCATGTGTGATATCCCCGATTGATCGACATCTGACTGTACAGTGTCAAACTGCAGTAAAAACACATCTCGCATACTTTTGGGAATACACGGACGAATATCACTGACCCACGTATAATACACTGTCATTGTCCTCTAGTTATTCTGCAGTCGGATAATCAAGACTAATCAAGGTTTACTTGACTTGGAAACTGGACGGATTTGTCGAATAGAAAGAAGAAACGGGAGATTGAACCAGACAGACATCATTCCGAGGACATCATTTCAATGCACATTGAGACTAAACGTGAAAACTGTCATGTATAATGTCAACTGGGTTCAAAATTGGAAAGCGAACAGTGTGATGAAGAGAAGACCAGGAATAATAATAAGGCTAGGTGATTTCAGAATGAGAGTCACTGTCCTGATCAGATAAATTTGCAGTCAGCGTGATACCAAAATTTGCACCTGACGTCTCAACACACAGTTAGGGAAGCACTCCCTACTCAGCTAAAATTACTCTGCCTTCATTCAGTCTCACGAATACACCTGCACTACCCGTCTGTGTCAGCTGTTCGCTTCCTCCCACAAACTATCAGCTGGACATTCCCCTTCAAAATGTGATGTGACATGGCAGCTGATGAACAGAAATAATGATATTAGGCAAGATTATATTTTTTCGCATGGAAATTAACAAAGCCTCCTCACAGACATACATACATACATACATACAAACTAATTTACACTGTACAACAGGGAGGGATTCAAAGGAAACGACTCGAACGAAGGAAGTCTCAGTGAATTCCAGTCTCCTTCAGTGTCAACTTGTCGAACAAATATTCACCCAGTCCACTGCCAACCCTCTTCGCCTGAGTCACATAGTCGGCGAGTTGCTTGATTCCATCCTCCTGTTCATGTAGGTATTCACTCTCGATGAAGTCAGCCAATCCAGCATCATTGTTCTTCGAAGCCAGTTCATGGAGTTTCAATAGTGACTGTGAGTAGACGGGAGAGAATGAGAAGAATTAGAATCACTTTGATAATAATAATGACAATAATAATAATGATAATAGTAAAATGAAATAGAATGCATGACCTAATTGAAACGCCTAAATGATAACTCGCGACCATATATTCGTGTGTATGTGTATGTGTGTGTCTGTGTGTGTGAGTATCTCCATGTGTGATGGATAGATGTAAGAATGATTTCAATCGATGAGGGTAGTTGACTCGCGTGCAAAATATTCACCATTATGGAATTTGATAATTTCGACTAGCAGGAAATCGTCATTTAATAAAAGCTCACTCGAGTAAACACAATCGAGTGAATAATATTCAGCAGCAGAGCTCACTTCGACAGTTAAGTGTTTCCAGTGAGAATTGAAGACGTTCAATAAGAGATATATCACAGACGAATTCCGACATCTGAATGTTCGTAGCCCTCTCAACTCATAACAGAGTCATATGCAATTAAACAGGTCACTTTAAATTAATATATCAAGAGGATGGATCAACAAAATTACCACCAATAACACCACCACGGCAATCATCATCAACATCAACATCATCCTTATCATTGCCGACTGATTCACTCACCTCATTCACTGCCTTCTCCATTGCAAGAGCTGTCATCATCGCATCCTCCACACCTGTGAACTCCGTCTTACATGGAGCCTTAATGTCACTGTACTCAACACGACCACCACGCTTGTTCACATACTTCGCCAATTTCTCAGCGTGCTCACGTTCCTCGAGTGACGCGTTTCGGAAGAATTCAGCTGCATTGGGAAGGGCGACATCATCTCGATCGAAGTAGGTGTAGAATGCCATGTAGTCGTATGCAGCCTGCAATTCCATGTTGATCTGTTTGTTCAGCGCATCTTCACATTCCTTGGTGAAATTCTGTCTGGCTCGTGATTCACTCATTCTGCTGGTTGACACTGAAACACACTGACTGATTCAGTCAGTCTGAGTTGATTTGTGGCTTTTATTCTTTCTGGACAAGCATTCACATGATCAGAGTAATTCACGTATACAGTGAAGTGAAGTGAAGTGTGTGAAAGAGAGAGAGAGAGAGTGAATCACGTGCTGTGAGTTGTATTCATTTGAGGTCAGTATTGGTTTGAGTGAGTGATCTAATTGGTGTTTTCATGCTTGTGTGTTTTTGTGTGCGTGTGTGTGTTGGTGTGTGTGATTGTCTTGTTGACTAGAAGGTGGAGCAGCTAGCTGATTCATCATGTTTTCACGTACTTTCACGTACACATGTGAAATTTTCACCACCATTTGGTTCTGTAATATCACCGATTGGTTTTCGTGTTTCTTCAATGCGAAATGCGTAATCTGATTTTGTCGTATTTTCGGAAGATGACTTTCCCAAATTAGAATTTGATCTTGTGGAATGATTGTGTAGTTTTGTTGTGATTTCATCCACACCTGAGCGCTCACTCGTTTGTGTGGCTGAGTAGAATGAATTATGACTGGGCTAGGTGAGTTGTGTTTGGGGCTGGGGATGGGGTTTGTTGGGTGGATTTGTTTTCCACCACACTGAAGTGATGACTTCTGAGGCTACTGAGAATTCGACTCTCCACTCTCAACGATTCAGTTTACTGAGCACTCAGTTATTCATGTCACATTCAGTATTCACTCACACGCAATACAAATGATGCTTCACACAACACTAGTTCACTCTCACTGAATCAGTAGTATCATGTTGACATGTGAAATGATCACATCTCGCATGAATTCGACTGTTATTATGAAACATCTGATGAAATTCATCCACTTATGCATGGAGGAAGCAAAAAGATTTATTCAGAAAGGTGATTTTTCGTATGAACGACTTCATCTGTGTGTGATGAACACACACATCTCACGTGGCTAACTTGTTTGTTGTATGCTCGTTGTTCGGAGTATTCTACCCTGAGCAAGGGATGAAATATCGTTTTGTTTTCACCATTGTGGATATCTTCCTTAATCTTATTGTTTTGTTATTTTCTGGCTAGTTGTTTGGAAACGCTCATCAGGACACTGGAAGCTTTGTTTTCAATAGCTGGAGTATCGACAGTCTTCTCTGATTTGTGCTCGTTCGCTATGGAGTGACTTGTGATAAAGTTGTCTGCTAGTATGTGTCCAACTACGCACAAATTCTACGCATTCACCGCCTCTGTATACAGGAAGCGCTAAACAAAACACAAGAAAACATATCTTGTATTCAAATTCTCTTTCCACTTCCCTTATCCAACCTTGGTATTATTCATTCCATTTATGCTAAATTTCACTCCACTTAACATCTGTTTTGTCTCCATTCTTATCCTCATGATCATCATCGTGTGATTCTGCCTTTCGACAGTACTCGACCGATATTATCTATACGTCTTCAAATGGTCTACTCACCTTTCCAACTACCAGCTTCCCCGCCTCCGTAGACAGTCACTGCTTGTCCTGCTTCTTCTTTCCTCCCAAAACTCTTATGCAGGTTTCTGTCAACATCACTTCCAGAGAGTTCCATACAGTGGTTTTCGATGCAGATTTCCTTGGTGATCCCAAGCAATATCTTCGAATTTGCTCAGATGACAGCAGCAGTGAATGTTTCCATCATGGCTTCCTCCTTCAGTTTGTGGATGTTGATTTTGAATTGTGGTTTGACTACAGCTTCTTTTGTACTATATGATAATGTGAACCTGCATCTGCTCTTCTCCAACTTGTATCTAACACACATTCTTGAGTTTGAGTTGACGTCAACCTGAGTTTTAGTTTATCCATCGTGTGAAACCTATGTCGTCTTGTTCATGTCCTTGCGCTTGTACACGCAGTCTCCAGTCAGGAAATAATTGAAGTCGAAGAAGTCAATGAAATACTCCCTGTTGCCAGTCATACCTTTGAAATTCTTTTGACACACGATGAGTTATCTCCCATTCACGCATTTACATCGCTCATTAGGATTCTGATATCGCCATCTCCTTGGAGTCTTGTCCATCACTGTTTGCAGATGTCTGTAGAAGTTCTACTTCTCCTCCGTGATCTGCGTTGCTTGTGTCGTGGGGAACAGCTCGGCGAAATCCCCATCCACACACTCAGGTATACCGATGACATACACAAGCTTCGAATTATATCCTCATTCAACTACCACAATGACAGACACTTCAACTTGCTCCAGTGAATAATAGGATTCATGTCGGAAATGTCGTTGTATGATGGAGAATGACATTGTTAGGCGAATGCTTCCAAAGTCATTCGATTGAGATACACATAGAAACAGTTTGTCAACTTGGATATCCAGATCCCTCTAGTTATTCACTGTGAGTATCCCGGACTCATGTGACTGAAATTCTGGGCTGAATAATAAGATGATCTGAAGAGTGAGAAGACATGGACTTGCATTTTTCGTGAATGGTAGGCTGTGGGAGATAAGAATGCGTTGTTTGATGCTAAGAAATGCATGAGCGACGATGATGTGAGTAAATCGATGAAACATGCAAGAGGACATGTGCGTATTTATTCATTTCACCAGTCGACATGAACAGAAAATCAGTGGACAAATTCCAGTAGAATTCGCCTCACCAGCGGAATTCCCGAAATTTATTACTGAGATTAGGTATGCACAGAACAACTTACATAGTTGTTAGGAACAGAATAATAGATAAGATGATAATGATGATGACTGAGACCACGTCGATAAGCGGAGCAGAATGGGAAGGAACTAGTGGTGGATTCAGCTGTCATTACCATCATCATCATCATCTTGATTACTTGTGAAAACTGTGAAAACCTGGCACACCATCAGTGAATCGCCTTTAGGAACATCGCGATTCACAGGGAAGAGAACTAGGAATCTCGGAACTACCAAAAGTACAGAGATAAGGCATTGTGGAATCATACTCGAATTCGAGTATGCAATTAACATGTTAGTCACATTGGATGTGTGTTCATCACACACAGATGAAGTCGTTCATACGAAAAATCACCTTTCTGAATAAATCTTTTTGCTTCCTCCGTGCATAAGTGGATGAATTTCATCAGATGTTTCATAATAACAGTCGAATTCATGCGAGATGTGATCATTTCACATGTCAACATGATACTACTGATTCAGTGAGAGTGAACTAGTGTTGTGTGAAGCATCATTTGTATTGCGTGTGAGTGAATACTGAATGTGACATGAATAACTGAGTGCTCAGTAAACTGAATCGTTGAGAGTGGAGAGTCGAATTCTCAGTAGCCTCAGAAGTCATCACTTCAGTGTGGTGGAAAACAAATCCACCCAACAAACCCCATCCCCAGCCCCAAACACAACTCACCTAGCCCAGTCATAATTCATTCTACTCAGCCACACAAACGAGTGAGCGCTCAGGTGTGGATGAAATCACAACAAAACTACACAATCATTCCACAAGATCAAATTCTAATTTGGGAAAGTCATCTTCCGAAAATACGACAAAATCAGATTACGCATTTCGCATTGAAGAAACACGAAAACCAATCGGTGATATTACAGAACCAAATGGTGGTGAAAATTTCACATGTGTACGTGAAAGTACGTGAAAACATGATGAATCAGCTAGCTGCTCCACCTTCTAGTCAACAAGACAATCACACACACCAACACACACACGCACACAAAAACACACAAGCATGAAAACACCAATTAGATCACTCAAACCAATACTGACCTCAAATGAATACAACTCACAGCACGTGATTCACTCTCTCTCTCTCTCTTTCACACACTTCACTTCACTTCACTGTATACGTGAATTACTCTGATCATGTGAATGCTTGTCCAGAAAGAATAAAAGCCACAAATCAACTCAGACTGACTGAATCAGTCAGTGTGCTTTCAGTGTCAACCAGCAGAATGAGTGAATCACGAGCCAGACAGAATTTCACCAAGGAATGTGAAGATGCGCTGAACAAACAGATCAACATGGAATTGCAGGCTGCATACGACTACATGGCATTCTCCACCTACTTCGATCGAGATGATGTCGCCCTTCCCAATGCAGCTGAATTCTTCCGAAACGCGTCACTCGAGGAACGTGAGCACGCTGAGAAATTGGCGAAGTATGTGAACAAGCGTGGTGGTCGTGTTGAGTACAGTGACATTAAGGCTCCATGTAAGACGGAGTTCACAGGTGTTGAGGATGCGATGATGACAGCTCTTGCAATGGAGAAGGCAGTCAATGAGGTGAGTGAATCAGTCGGCAATGATAAGGATGATGTTGATGTTGATGATGATTGCCGTGGTGGTGTTATTGGTGGTAATTTTGTTGATCCATCCTCTTGATATATTAATTTAAAGTGACCTGTTTAATTGCATATGACTCTGTTATGAGTTGAGAGGGCTACGAACATTCAGATGTCGGAATTCGTCTGTGATATATCTCTTATTGAACGTCTTCAATTCTCACTGGAAACACTTAACTGTCGAAGTGAGCTCTGCTGCTGAATATTATTCACTCGATTGTGTTTACTCGAGTGAGCTTTTATTAAATGACGATTTCCTGCTAGTCGAAATTATCAAATTCCATAATGGTGAATATTTTGCACGCGAGTCAACTACCCTCATCGATTGAAATCATTCTTACATCTATCCATCACACATGGAGATACTCACACACACAGACACACACATACACATACACACGAATATATGGTCGCGAGTTATCATTTAGGCGTTTCAATTAGGTCATGCATTCTATTTCATTTTACTATTATCATTATTATTATTGTCATTATTATTATCAAAGTGATTCTAATTCTTCTCATTCTCTCCCGTCTACTCACAGTCACTATTGAAACTCCATGAACTGGCTTCGAAGAACAATGATGCTGGATTGGCTGACTTCATCGAGAGTGAATACCTACATGAACAGGAGGATGGAATCAAGCAACTCGCCGACTATGTGACTCAGGCGAAGAGGGTTGGCAGTGGACTGGGTGAATATTTGTTCGACAAGTTGACACTGAAGGAGACTGGAATTCACTGAGACTTCCTTCGTTCGAGTCGTTTCCTTTGAATCCCTCCCTGTTGTACAGTGTAAATTAGTTTGTATGTATGTATGTATGTATGTCTGTGAGGAGGCTTTGTTAATTTCCATGCGAAAAAAATATAATCTTGCCGAATATCATTATTTCTGTTCATCAGCTGCCATGTTACATCACATTTTGAAGGGGAATGTCCAGCTGATAGTTTGTGGGAGGAAGCGAACAGCTGACACAGACGGGTAGTGCAGGTGTATTCGTGAGACTGAATGAAGGCAGAGTAATTTTAGCTGAGTAGGGAGTGCTTCCCTAACTGTGTGTTGAGACGTCAGGTGCAAATTTTGGTATCACGCTGACTGCAAATTTATCTGATCAGGACAGTGACTCTCATTCTGAAATCACCTGGCATTAATATTATTCCCCGTTTTCTCTTCATCACACTGTTCGCTTTCCAATTTTGAACCCAGTTGACATTATACATGACAGTTTTCAGGGTTAGTATCAATGTGTATTGAAATGATGTCGTCGGAATGATGTCTGTCTGGTTCAATCTCCCGTTTCTTCTTTCTATTCGACAAATCCGTCCAGTTTCCAAGTCAAGTAAACCTTGATTAGTCTTGATTATCCGACTGCAGAATAACTAGAGGACAATGACAGTGTATTATACGTGGTTCGGTCAGTGAACTCCGTCCGTGTATTCCGAAAAGTGTGTGGGATGTGTTCTTACTGCAGTTTGACACTGTACAGTCAGTTGTCGATCAATTAGGGATATCTCACCTGGTACCAATTTCAAATGAAACGTGTAATTCGACATGCATATAGTTTCATCTTCTCCATTCAGGGTTGTCGAATTCAGCGTCTTCTTCTTCATCGACTAATGCAGTCTGAGTGAGTTGTTTTGAGGGTTTCATTGTTGCAGGACACACACTCACGTGATCGGAGTCGTTCACGTATACAACGAACGGCTGTGAACCAGTCGGTCACGTGTTTTGTGGTGTTGTCACTCGACGCCAGTAATTGTGTGTTTGTGAAGTCTATCTACATTTCGTATTTTGAAGAGTGTCTACTTGTGTTTCATTGGATTGTGATTGGAAGCAACACTTATTCGAGATGTTTCGCGTAACTTTTCCCATACTTTAATTGAATTTGGCGATGATTATGATGGTGTGTTTGTTGGATGGGTGTCAGCAGTCATTCGGATCATCGTAATTCCCATCTTGTCTCTCCCATCTGTTTACGTCCAACACGTTTCACCTTCAATTTCAGATATGAGAAATATCAGTACAAATGATCATCTGTCGATGTCAGCTTTGTTGTTGGATACTATTCAGTCGAATGGAATGTGCACAGCTCTTGAGATGGTGAATGCAGTGAGTGGTTTGAATAGATCAATCAGTCGATGATGATAATCTTACTAGTAGTGATTTCGTTGGACGGATTGACGCAGTTGACATGCCACGATACTCGAGTCGTCTACAATGTGGTATTCGTTGAGAGCATCTCGTCGCTCTCTGCTCAGGTGAATCGCATTTCAGTAATTCCCTTTGTCGCATGGTAAACGTGAGCACAACGAATCAAACTCTATGCCGTTGTGCTCATGTTCATGTTATAGGAGAGTTTTATTCATGAATTTCATTGACTCAGTCATCTCTCTGTTACATGTTTGTGGAATTCAGCGCTTTCTTTTGTTTCACTGCATTTTATTTGTTTCAACTTTGCGACTTATTTCCTGTCTTCCGATTTGTACTGCGATTGTGTTTAGTCTTTGAATGTCCTCTAGTCTCCGCCATCGTCATGCATTAACATGGACTGTCTTTCTTTGTGTATGCCACTAATCAATGAAATGTTCTGTATTGACCTTGCTCAGTTACTTTGTCGATTATCTAGTCTGACATAAATGAATGTATTCGGTTTATGTGACAGTGGCCTTGCTGTTTCCCGGTCTCCACTTATGCATTCACTCTCTGTATTTTGGACGAAGTATGAAATGATTTGACTGTTATCTCCCATAATGTGAGATGTATTCCTTCTTACACTTGGTTAATAAGCGAAATCAATGGATTTCGATGTGTTCGAAAGGCGAATTGTGCGTACCTGAAATATCACACATCGGCCGAAATAACTTCATTTGGATTGTCGTATGTTCCAGTTGAAATCCACCACTATCAATTTACTGTTTGCCACAGACCGATCATCTCACCTTGGTTGACAATGCAGGATGATACTTAGAGGTAGTTGCTGATTCCGTGGTACCTGTGTGAATGTCATCTTTGCAACAGTTCCGGTTGGGACATTTGGTCTCAACAGCACCTTACACTGTCTTCTAAATTAGTTTTCCTCAGCTGGGTCCGTGATTACCTATGCGCTTCCATTTCCTCTACACACAGTCTCCTCCATGTCATTCGAGAAGTCCCAACTCATCATTTCTTATTTGTGTTGTACTAGAGGGTCTGTCACATGATGTCACATAGCGGTTGGCTAAGCATGTGATCAATACATCTCCGTTTTGTTTTGCATATTTGCTGGGCAACAAATTTTCGTGGGTTGGTTCGTTGATTGAGAAGAGAAACTGAGGTGATTGACAATTTCTATCTCTGTATTGTGTAAATACTCACTGTGGTATGTTCATATATTTATTATATGAATTACAAATAATTCAGACAAATACAAATTCGTAAATTCATGCCTGTCTGTGTTGTTGGATGATTTCCTGTAATTCGGTGATTCCGAAATACTACGATTACAACTAATTATAACATTTTGACGTCGCTATGGCATTAAATGATCTTGTGATGTTTCGAATGAGTGGTTCACCGCGGGAACGCGCCGATTATCTACAATGCTTTGACGCATTTCACGTGTTATTTTTCGAAAGCCGATAGAGGGCTGACCTCAACAAACTTGTTCGTGCTCCCAACCAGAAGATTAGAGGCTTTATTCTTCAGCTTCAGATACAAGCTTCAAAGTGCAACTTTCGAGATCAGCTTCATACTCAACTACGTGATCGTCTGATTGCTGGAATCAATATTCCGAAGTTAGAGAAAGAGCTGATTCAGATTCCTTCCGTCACCTTTCAAACTATTAAGGATCTATGTGTTACATATGAAGATGTCAACAGTGAATGTGCAGCTCTCACTATTTCAGTGTCTGATGTCATGCTGTTCAAAGTTGATAATACAAGTGTTCATAAAACGAAATCAAAACTGTCATCCACATGTAATGGAGTGCAGTCACGGAGCAAAAACATCAAACCGTATTTTTCCTGTGGAAAGGTTCATCTACAAAACACTTGCCGTTTTCGTGATGCCAGTTAATGCTCAACTTTCAGAGAGAAGCAACCAATCAGAAGATTTTTTTTCTGCTAATATAATCTATAATAATGTATTTGAAATACTATAAATGTGTATTGATTTCATTAATAAAATATCTGTTTTCTGCCCCGTGTCTTCTGCCGTTATATTTTATGTTGCCGCCTATCGGAAATTGAAATTCCCATGGCCTGCAGCTTTTGAAGAAGTATATATATGGATCTTCTTGAGGAAATTCGAAGCTATTGCAGAGTTGAATGGCGTGCATGAGCCATCAGAGAAGACTCTTTTACTTGGAATGCTACTGAGAGGTCCGGCGAAGGCAGCATATGATAGTTTGAGGCGAACATAATTGCAAGCAACTTGGAAGTCAGTAGTTGAACGCTTGAAGCATGAGTTTGACAGCCCGATGGACAGAGAGCGGGCAATGCAGCAGTTTCTCACCATGAAGCTGGGAGTTGACGGTGATCCTCTCGTATTGGCACTGACCTTGACAAACCTACTGCGTCGAGCTCTATCAACACTGGACGAAGATTGTGAGTCACGGATGTTGGCGTCACAATTTATGGAGAGTGTCCCAGAACATATATCCCAACAGCTACATCTGGTTTACGACGTAAAGCCACTGGAAATCGAGGAGCTTGCGAAGGTGACCAGGTAACTATTAAGCAAGACGGTTGCCGCAATAGAGCCACCAAAATTCGAGCAGTATGAGAAACAAATCGAAGAGTTGCAACCTGAAGTAGCCGCGCTGAGACTGAGCGTGCGGAGAGACCGGTGTTTCGCATGTGGCAAACTGGGACACCGCAGAAACCACTGACCGAAGAGACGATAAAAAAGGTATACTGTGTCTTTTTCCTGTGTTCCGAAACTTGAGATAATAGGGGCAATGGAGAAGGGGGCGATATATTCGAAGGTACGTGTAAATTCCTGCGAGTTGGTGTGTTTAATTGACACAGGGGCAGCAGTGTCACTCGTAGATAGGAGCCTATGCGAGAGTATAAGACCTAGTTCGTTGATAGTACAGACAGTTGGGAGTAACGTGTTAAGAATCGAGGGAGTGTCAGACTGCAGAGTTAGAATCGGAGAGGATAGCGTGACGTTCCTATTCCTGGTCGTACCTGAATTGCGCCGAACAATCCTTGGGGAAGACTTTTTGCGAGAAGTGGATGCAGTGATTAACAAGAAGAAAAGGGTTATCGTTACGAAGTACGGGTGTTTTAGCATGCACGAAAATAGTGAGGTAGCAGGGATTGCAGCGTCGGAAGTCTTAAGTGTAGCAAAGTTACTCAGCAAATACGACCATCTTTTTACTGGAGTGGGAGATCCGTGCAGTTACTGTGATAAAGTGAGACACGAAATTCCAGTGACAAGTGGGAAAGTGAGACCATTCGTTACTCGAAGAGTCCCGTGTCATTTAGAAAGCGAGGTTGCAAGACAGATTGAAGAGATGTTGAGGGATGACATTATTGAAGAAGCCGATTGGTGAAGAAAAGCAACGGGAAATACAGATTTTGTGTTGATTTCCGACAACTGAACAGTATAACAGAACTGAGACCGTGTGCAATGCCAACAATAGCAGAAACTTTAGATCACTTACAAAGTTCAAAGCTGTTCACAGTCTTAGATCTGCGATCGAGGTAGTGGCAACTGTCAATAGAACGAGGAGATAAAGATAAGACGGCGTTCTTTGCCGGACAAAAACAGTATTGGTTCAAACGCATGCCTTTTGGATTGGCAGGTGCCCCGTTTACATTTAGACGATTAATGACGTTGCTGCTTAAGAATTTGAGGAACATCGAAGTTTATGGAGATGACCTAGTGATATATAGTACGAGCGAAACTGACCACGTAGAGCATGCAGAGGCAGTTTTTAGACTCATCGAAGAATTCGGTTTACGCCTCAACAGGGAGAAATCTCAGATTGCTAAGGAGAACGTTACACTTTTAGGCCATAAGGTGGGAAATGGCGGGATAACACCACTGCCGGAAAAAAATCTTAACAATCAAGTCAATTGAGCCCCCGAATTCGAAAAGGAAATTAGGACAGTTTTTGGGGTGATTAGCGTTCTATAGTCGATTCGTGAAAAGCTTCAACAAGGTAGCGGCTCTGCTCTATCGGCTATTAGGCGAGTCAAAGTTTGTCTGGTCGGAAGAATCGCAGAGGGTATTTGACCGCATCAAACAGCTGATGGATCACCAGGGAATGACACTGTGACTACCAGTGTTGGGAGAGCTGTTCATGGTGTCTACCGATGCTAGCGATTACGGAATAGGTGCAGTACTCAGACAGGGTGACGGAGTCGTCGAGTACGCCAGCTGTGTTTTAACGCACACAGAACAGAAGTATTCCACAATTGAAAAGGAGTGTTTGGTGATTGTATGGGCGCTAGACAAATGGAGACCCTATTTATTTGGTCAACGGCTCCACGTCGAGACTGATCATAAGCCATTTTATTGGCTGAGAACCGCCAGAGACCCACGTGGGAAGTTGTCACGGTGGATTTTGCACCTGCAAGAGTATGATTTCACGATCTCCCATGTTCCAGGAGAGGATAACGTGTTACTGGATATTTTATCATGAACAAAAGAGGTAGACTTACCTGAAATAATATATGGTGTAAATGCCTTAGAGAAAGACCCAGCAAGACTTGTCCAGATTCAAAGATCAGACGACACCTTGAAAACTGTCATATAAGTGATAACTAACGGAAAAATGGTGAATTGGCCCACATAGAGCCGTGAGCTGAATCTCCTACTCAAACAGAAAGACCGGCTAAGCTTGAATACCTGCGTAATGTTTAAGTTTAAGGGGGATGACGGAAGCTGCTTAGGAGTAGTACCTCAGTGCCTGCGCCAAGAGATGATACAGGGATGTCACCAACTAGCTCGCACAGGCGTTGTCCAAACGGACGATCTCCTGCGACAAAGCATGTACTGGCCAGGTATGAGAGAAGACATCGAGAAGTACGTAACAACGTGTACGCAGTGTCAGCTGATGAAAGGTGATCAGTGCATACGACCGTCACCGCAGTCGGTTCTAGTGACAGCTGTAGGCGACCTGTGGTTCGTAGATGTAGTAAGACCTTTTCTACAAACATCCAATGGCAATCAATATCTTCTGGTCATGACAGAACATGCCACACGATGGCTAGAAGCAGTCGCGATCCCTGATCAGCGAGCGAAAACGTTGACAGACACAGTGGTTCAACAAATCGTTGCAAACCACGGTGTGCCAAAAGCGATACTGACAGACTACGGTCCGTGTTTTGAAAGCGAAGAGTTTAAAGTTCGGTTGCAAGAGTTAGGTATCAATAAAATTAGAACAACGCTATATCATCCACAAACAAACGGACTGACGGAGAGAAATAACCGCATCCTGAAAGAGTGGCTGGCCACAAAATGCGGTAACTGGGAGACAGAGCTTCCACTGATTCTGCTAGCACATCGTGCGTCCGCGCGAGAAACGACGAAGAAAGCACCGTTTCAGTTGATGTATGGGAAAAGACCACGACTGCCAATACATAACAAGACCTGGCACCTCCATTAGCATTAGAGTATGACGGGATGGCGGACGGAGAGGAAAGAAGCCATCAACAACGTAAAACAAAAGCAGAAAGTGGACGCTGTGAAAGCCGAACAGAGGGTAAAGGGGAAGTACCCCTCATTCGAGATCGGAGATCAAGTCAAATGTAGACATTGGCGAAACACTGGCGGATACGTGCCAAGGTCGTGAAGACTGCTATCAAAGTGGGAAGGACCAAACACGATCACTGCGAGACGTGGTCACATATGTACCTTCAAAAATGCAAGTAAAGAGAAGCGGGTGAACGTCAGCGAGCTCCAGAAATGGATAGAGCTAGACAAGCCAACGATGACGCCAGCACAAATAAGAGCAAGCCGACTTCAGTCCAAACGATTTAACGGGGGCACGAGTGTGGTGAGGGATGACTGCTAGCCAAATTGGTAGACAGTAATTTAAGTCAATGTTTACGTCCTAAATATTGGTCGTGAGAAAAATAAGAACAAAGACTGATTCAACAACCAACCACAACAGACTATGCGTAGGAGTATACAATTACCACATAGATGATATGGCATTCAAGAAACAGCCACAAAGAGATGAAAGATTACCTTACAGTGAGAAACAACCAATCAGAAGATTGTGTTTTTCTGCTAAAGATAATCTAAAATAATGTACATGAAAAATTATAAATATGTGTTGATTTCATTAATAAACGATCTGTTGCCTGGCCCTTGTGTTCTACAGTTACACTACTATTTCCATTGCACGCATAACTGGTCATAAACTACATCTTATTGGCACTACTAACACTGGTTTGAAATCAGACAGTGGTACATTTATGAATATCCCCTACCTTTCTTGTACAGGATCTTTGCTGGAATCAAGAGCCCATAGATTATCAGATGTCAAAATCTCCCTTCGTACTGAGTTAATTGATGAATCTCTGTTCAGAGAATCAGTTCTCCAATGTTCAAAAAGTGTAGGTAACACGAAGATTCAGCCCACCCAACTCGAAACATAAGGCGATCCTGTCTTCCTAAAGCGCCGATTAATTCCATTCAGTTTGCAAGATGCAGTTAAGAAAGAGTTATACAAGATGACTGAGCATGCCATACTTATTTATGCCAGTTAAATTTTCAAATTCGGCTACTCCCATTGTGACGCCACTAAAGGCTGATGGAAAAACATCGAGAATTTGTGGTGACTACCGCCTTACACTAAGTAGTCGTCTACCACAGCAAAGTTGCGCTACGCTAGAAACCAAAGACATTCTCCACAAGCTACATGGCTCAAAATACTTTTCCAAAATACATCTCAAAGATGATTATTTGCAAATTCCACTTGACGAAGCTTCTAGTGCATTAACAACCAGTAATACTCCATTTGGATTGTTCAATTATACGTTCCTGTCTTTTGGTTTGGAGGTTTCACCTGCAATATTTTAAAAAGTAATAAATCAGCCGAAAAAAGGACTAGGTGGTGTTGAGTCTAACAAAGACGACATAATGTTTGATGGACCGAACATCGAATTGCATAATGAACGTCTTTCAGAACTGTTCGGGCGTTTCTGTGAAAAAATATATTCTTGTTAATCCGCCTAAATGTGGCTTTACTTTGTCGTCCGAGGATTTCGGACCTGATTCTTGTCGTTTGTCACCTATCTCTAATTCAATCACCTTCACCTAATAACATGTCGTCGTTGAGATCATGGATTGGTACTCTTCAGTTTCACTACAGATTCATTCCCAGTTTCACTCAACTCTTATCTCCGCTTTTTGATATTGTTCCCAATAAACAATTGAAGTGAGAACAACAACATGAGAATATATGGCGAAAATCTTTGGAGTCTCTGAACAGACAAGCTTTCCTAAGACCGCTTCTATCGAATGATAAGTCTGTTCTCACCACTGATGCTTCTGCTATGGGTATAGCTGCACTACTTGAGCAAAATGGACAACCTGTTATTTGTATTTCAACACGTCTAAGTAAGAGTGAACAAGGGTACTCACAAAGCCAGAAAGAGGCTCTAGCAGTTGTATGGGCAATAAGACGCCTGCACAAGTATCTCTTTGCTACTGAGTTTCACATAGTTACTGATCATCAGGCTTTGAAATTCATTCACTTCAAATGCAGAAAAATCTTTGAATAGATCATTCGCTGATGCTGTGGTTCAAAGATGGAATTTGGATCTAAGTGCATATGATTACACTATTGAACACAGATCGCCTAAGTACACACTTCATGCAGACTTCTTATCTCGCTGTTCATTATTTGAAAATTCTGCTATTGACACTGACTGTTTATCAGTCCAGCCGTTACTTGTAAATAGAGTTCGACTTATTCACGATACTCGGAAATATTACGGATGCATTACAAATGCAACAAAATGAGGTTGGAATATTTAGTGTAGGCGAAGATTTCTGGACTTTTGTAAGCGAGGAGATGAGATTTCAGTCGATCCTGAAGGATTTCTATGTGTGAATGACAGAATTACTATTCCTCCGACATTAAGATGTGCGATTTTGAATGATCTTCATTCTGCTCATCTCGGAGTAGACAAGATGAAATCATTAGACCGCCTAACGTGCTGGTGGCCGCGAATTGATTCTGATATCAGAGAAAGATGGAAGAGGTGTTCCAGTTGTTTGCATAAAATTTCCTATGGGAAGTCGTCGTGGAAAGCATGGCCTGAGTCTTGTGAGATTAGCCAGCGTATTCATGCAGATTACTGTTGTCCATTCTTAATTTCATATTATGCTTCAGTTATTGTGGATTCTTATTCTAGATGTCCAGAAGTCATAAATAATTACAGGTAGTCCTAACGCAAAATTTACTCACAGGACGTTGATGAAGTCTTTTGGTCGAAAAGGAATTCGAGATGTCTTAGTTAATGATAATGGTACTGAGTTCACTGAGAAGAACTTCAATGATTGGCTTGAACATATGGGTTGTCGTCATCTGTACACAGCACCACGTTATCCTCAGTCTAACGGGTTGGCGGAAGATATTGGTACTACCATTAAAGAGTACCATAGAATCAATGAGTCGCAAGAATTTTGACGAGCTAGAGAGAAGTGTAGATAACTTCCTACTTCAATATCGCAATGTGGAGCATACAAGCACCCATGAAAGTCTCGCTAAACTATTCAAATCTCGAATTCTCACAACGCATCTGATGTCCATGACTTCTGATGTACATTATTATCGAGGGAATGACCACAGACCTTCAGTTGGAATCATACTACAGAAAACGGGAAATCGAGTGGTGAAGATATTGGACATCGATGATTACTCAGTTCACAACAATCACCTGGATCAAGTGAAAATAAATGAAGTAGGTCGTTGTGATTATGAATTTAATGATTCCCTTACTAATCCTGATCTTGTAGATAATTCATAATTATGTCCAGATGATACTGATGAAAACAATATCACAGAATCAGTAGGAAGGTCACAGGGACTTCCTAGCAAATCGAGACATCAATATAAACACGCAAGGAGAGATTCGACATGTGGTGGATGTGGTGATTAACAATTTCTATCACTGTAATGTGTAAATACTTACCGCTGTTTGTTAGTATATTTATCATATGAATTACAAATAATTCCGCCAAATACAAATTGCTAAATTCATCCGTGTCTGTGTTGTTGGTTGATTTCCTGTAATTCGGTGATTCCAAAATACTACTATTACAATTAATTATAACAGGAACATATATACTCAGTAGCACACCTCGAAATCTCCCACTTAACCATAATTCATTCTACACATTGTCACCTCAGTGACATCCTCAGACAGACAACTCATCGTTTTTCACCCACAGGGCTTTTCGTATGATGTCGCCCAGCGCTCTCCTCAGAGTACATCAATTACATCCACATTTCTTTTGATATAATTGTTCAGCCGATAGATATTTGGTTGGTTCGCTGTCACAGTTTCTTATTACTCATGCTTTCCTGTGGGCGACCTGATTGAAATTCAATATCGGGCAAAAGTATCTGTTGATAGAAGTTGAAAGCCTATTGAAGGCGAACTTTGAGGCGTATGTGACAAGTCTTTGAACCCCAATGAAGGGAAGACTCGATGTGAGTGTCAATAATTAGAATGTTTTTCTGTGTGCTTGGTGCCACAAAACTCCTAACTGATTTCACAGCAATGAACAATTGTCTTCTTCACTCCTCGATCCTGAATGGCTGACTGTGAAGTCCTCATCCATGCCGTCCTTGGTTGAAACTATACTGGTGTAGAAAGTGAAATGGACAATTTTCTTTACATTTCTCACATTGATATTGATCAGTGTTGTTTATTGCTAGTGGATAGATATTTTATTCACCTCTTTCTTCTAGATCTTATTCCCGAAAGTGATTTTTCGTATGAACGACTTCATCTGTTTGTGATGAACACACATCTAATGTGACTAACTTGTTCATCGCACGCTCCAATTCGAGTATGATTCCACAATGACTTATTTCTGTACTTTTGGCAGTTCCGCGATTCCTAGTTTACTACCCTGTGAATCGTGATGTTCCAAAGGAAATTCATTGATGGTGTGCCAGGTCTTCACAGTTTTCATAAGTATTCAAGATGATGATGATGATGGTGATGACAGCTGAATCCATCACTAGTTCCTTCCCATTCTGCACCACTTATCGGTGTGGTCTCAGTCATCAACATCATCTTATCTATTATTCTGTTCCTAACAACTGTGTAAGTTGTTCTGTGCATACCTAATCTCAGTAATAAATTTCGGGAATTCCGCTGGTGAGGCGAATTCTACTGGAATTCGTCCACTGATTTTCTGTTCATGTGGATTGGTGAAATGAATAAATACGCACATGTCCTCTTGCATGTTTCATCGATTTACTCACATCATCGTCACTCATGCATTTCTTAGCATCAAACAACGCATTCTTATCTCCCACAGCCTACCATTCACGAAAAATGCAAGTCCATGTCTTCTCACTCTTCACATCACCTTATTATTCAGCCCAGAATTTCAGTGACATGAGTCCGGGATACTTACAGTGAATAACTAGAGGGATCTGGATATCCAAGTTGACAAATTGTTTCTATGTGTATCCAAATCGAATGACTTTGAAAGCATTCGCCTAACAGTGTCATTCTCCATCATACAACGATATTTCCGACATGAATCCTATTATTCACTGGAGCAAGTTGAAGTGTCTGTCATTGTGGTAGTTGAATGAGGATATAATTCGAAGCTTGTGTATGTCATCGGCATACCTGAGTGTGTGGATGGGGATTTCGCCGAGCTGTTCCCCACGACACAAGCAACGCAGATCACGGAGGGGAAGAAGAACTTCTACAGACATCTGCAAACAGTGATGGACAAGACTCCAAGGAGATGGTGATATCAAAATTCCTCATATGAGCGATGTAAATGAGTGAACGGGAGAGAACTCGTCGACTGTCGGTAGACTTTCGGAGATATGACTGACAGTGGTGAACACTTCATTGACTTCTTCAACTTCTTTAACTAGTTCCTGATTGGAGACGGCGTGTACAAGCGCAAGGACATGAACAAGACGACATAGGTTTCACACGATGGATAAACTAAAACTCAGGTTGACGTCACATCAGCCTCAAGAATGTGTGTTAGATACAAGATGGAGAAGAGCAGATGCAGGTTCACATTATTATATGGTACGGAAAACTTCCAGAGTTGAGCTGAAAGCCTTCAAGAAACTGTAACCATACCACAATTCAAAATCAACATCCAGGAAGCCATGATGGAAACATTCACTGTTGCCATCTGAGCAAATTCGATGATATTGCGTGGCATCACCAAGGAAATCTGTATGGAAGACCACTGTATGGAACTCTCTGGAAGTGATGTTGACAGAAACGTGTAAACGCGTTTTAGGAGGAAAGAAGAAGCAGGACAAGCAGTCACTGTCTACTGAGGCGGGGAAGCTGGTAGTTGAAATGGTAAGTAGACCACATGAAAACCTACATATAATTTGTGTCGAGGACTGTCGGAAAGCAGAATAAGACGAAGATGATGATGATCATGAGGATAACAATAGAGAAAAAGCAAAAGTGAAGTGGAGTGAAATTAAGCAAAAATAGAATTAACAATACCAAGGTTGGATGAGGGAAGTGAAAAAGAGAATTTCGATTACAAAATATGTTTCCTTTTGTTTTGTTTAGCGCTTCGTGTATACAGAGGCGGTGAATGCGTAGAATTTGTGCGTAGTTGAACACATACTAGCAGGTAACTTTATCACAAGTCACTCCGTATCCAACATGCACAAAAAACACTAGTAAGTTCTCATGAAGACTGTTGCATTGAGGGGACAAAAATTGAAACTAAGTCTAATGCAAAATACCTCGGTCTAGTTATATCTTCTGACCTTACTTGGACATCTCATATCCTAATGATTTCTAGGAAAGTGTTCTGTCTTACCTACTACATTAGGAAACTTAGACAATCCGGAATCACCCAACCTCTACTTTCACAATTTGTCAACTCTTGTATCCTACCTATTTTACTTTACTGCTCCCCGTTAGTCTTTCCTGGTCTACTGAAAAAGGACTATTCCATCCTGAGAAGGATGTTGACAGTAATTAGTAGGACTAGTGGTGTTAATCTCAGCCAGCTCGTGACTACCTTAGTTGATAGGCATCTGAATACATGTGAAAAATGGTCTAAAACCATACTCTCAAACCCCCAACACCCCCTCTATTCCCAACTCTTGCCTTGTATCTCATCAAGTAAAACCAGAAATCAGTATAAAAGAATCTATGCTCGAACAACCAAGTACAGGAACTCAACGATACCATACTTGGCCCGTGTTCTAAGCGACAGAGACAATGTTAAGCGTGAAACCTGTGACTTGCTTTGTTATTAACAACATAAATTCATACTCTTTTATTTCTCTCTTATTTCGTATTCTTTAGTGAACTCCTTCTTCAAACTTACTTAGCTACCTGAAATATTAACATTGGCTTCCTTTTTTGTACTTTACTATATTCCTTCTATTGTGTATCCACTGGTTCCGACTATATCAGCACTATGTGTATTACAAAATTGTCGTGTCATTAACCATCATGTAATTATTAGTTTTGTGGTTGTTTCTCTTATTTTCTATACTTTTCGGCAATATTAAACTGACAATCATTGTTTGTGAAGGCCATAGTCACCACCTCAAAAAGAAATTTTGTATTATTCAGGATTACTCACACTACCACCACAAACACTGCACTAGACCTTGGTAGACTTTGGTACTTTTTTGCATTCATAATTATTTTGTGTTTATCCTGTTTTTTTTTTGTTTTTGCTGTTGGTGTCTTCAGATTTATTTTTTATTTGTTTAATACTTATTTTAAATGTCGGTAAAATTAGATGCAAATATTGTAGATATGTGCTGAAAATTCCATACTGTACCACTAGTACTGTTTCTGGAATAAAGCAAATTATTATTATTATTATTATTATTAAATCAGAGAAGACTGTCGATACTCCAGCTATTGAAAACAAACGTTCCAGTGTCCTAATAAGCGCTTCCAAATAACCACCCGAAAAATAACATAACAATAGTTTATCCTCTGCTCAGGGTAGAACACTCCGAACAACGAGCATACAACGAACAAGTTAGCCACATGAGATGTGTGAACTCATCACACACAGATGAAGTCGTTCATACGAAAAATCACCTTTCTGAATAAATCTCTGTTGCCTCCTCCATGCATAAGTGGATGAATTTCATCAGATGTTTCATAATAACAGTCGAATTCATGCGAGATGTGATCATTTCACATGTCAACATGACACTACTGATTCAGTGAGAGTGAATTAGTGTTGTGTGAAGAATCGTTTGTATTGCATATGAGTGAAAACTGAATGTGACATGAATTACTGAGTGCTGAGTAGACTGAATCGTTGAGAGTGGAGAGTCGAATTCTCAGTAGTCTCAGTAGCGATCACATCAGTGTGGTAGAAAACAAAGCCACCCACCTAATCACACCCTACCCCACCGCCAAACACAACTCACCTAGCCCAGTCATAATTCATTCTACTCAGTTACACAAACGAGTGAGCGCTCAGGTGTGGATGAAATCACAACAAAACTACACAATCATTCCACAAGATCAAATTCTAATTTGGGAAAGTCATCTTCCAAAAATACGACAAAATCAGATTACGCATTCCGCATTGAAGAAACACGAAAACCAATCGGTGATATTACAAAAGCAAATGCTGGTGAAAATTTCACATGTGTACGTGAAAGTACGTGAAAACATGATGAATCAGCTAGCTGCTTCACCTTCTAGTCAACAAGACAATCACACACACCAACACACACACGTACACAAAAACACACAAGCATGAAAACACCAATTAGATCACTCACTCACACCACTACTGACCTCAAATGAATACAACTCACAGCACGTGATTCACTCTCTCTCTCTCTTTCACACACTTCACTTCACTTCACTGTATACGTGAATTACTCTGATCATGTGAATGCTTGTCCAGAAAGAATAAAAGCCACAAATCAACTCAGACTGACTGAATCAGTCAGTGTGTTTCAGTGTCAACCAGCAGAATGAGTGAATCACGAGCCAGACAGAATTTCACCAAGGAATGTGAAGATGCGCTGAACAAACAGATCAACATGGAATTGCAGGCTGCATACGACTACATGGCATTCTACACCTACTTCGATCGAGATGATGTCGCCTTCCCGAAGGCTGCTGAATTCTTCCGAAACGCGTCACTCGAGGAACGTGAGCACGCTGAGAAATTGGCGAAGTATGTGAACAAGCGTGGTGGTCGTGTTGAGTACAGTGACATAAAGGCTCCATGTAAGACGGAGTTCACAGGTGTTGAGGATGCGATGATGACAGCTCTTGCAATGGAGAAGGCAGTGAATGAGGTGAGTGAATCAGTCTGACTGATCACTTTCTTCTGATCTGGCCCATATATTTGAGCTGATAAGCTTTGCAGAGTTTTAGATAAACTAAATTGTTTTGATTTAAAGTCTCCTCAGTATCCTTTCACCGAGAAACTTTTTTCTAATAGGGTTTGTCGGTTTGTATGCCGCTTTTTATCTTGCCTTGTTAAGAATTCTGTCTTAATTTACTGAGGTTCCCTCCTTGTATGGAAGTACTACTGATGATTTTGATTCCTCACTGTTAGTGTTGTCTCGCGCATGTTTGACATGCATGTTGTCATTAATATTATTATTATCACTATCACTACTACCATTATTTATTATATTATTTTTACATTTTCCTCCATACTTTCTGACTAATTTATCAGGGTAATTAATCAGTTTCAAAGCTTCTCTTATATGCCTCAATTCCTGTCTTGGATTCTTAGATTGTAATGCATGCTGAAAATTCCATTCGTGTACCACAAATACTGTTTGGAATAAAGCTATTATTATTATTCTCCTAGGTATTACTGAGCTTTTGTGCTCTATTATTTAGACATCTCACCAATCCTATTTTCAATGACATAGGATAGGATGATCGGAAGTCCAAATATTTGTTTGAATGTGTGGGTTTCCTGTAAACGCTTGTTTTTAACTTCCCATCTTCTTTCCTTTTCACGCTACAATCTGACATTGGAATCTCCCCTTTCTGAGTTTCCAATTCATAAGTGAACTGAATTGCCTCCAACTTTGAGTTGATGTGTTCGAAAAATCTATTTATGTCCTGTGTTCCAAGTACAGTGAATGTGTCATCTACATACATCCACCATACGTTTGAGGTGGGACTGAATGTTTCAATCGCTGTGTTTTCCCACCTATCCATGAATATTTCTGCCACAACCGGGGATATTGGTGACTCCATAGCAACCCCCTCAATTTGTTTGTATATTTTCTCCTGTCGTCAAGTGGCAGTTTCGTTCTAAGTTCGAGTTCTTGGTCAGAAATGAGTTCGTTTCTGACTGCCACTACAACCATATTTATTGGTATACGTGTGTATAAACTGACAATGTCAAAACTAACCATTTTTTCTTCATTATCTAATTTTATATGATCTAATCTATGTTTCAGTTCATAATAATTTATGAGTCTAGATTCTGAGTGGCTCTTAAGGGAATTTAGTACCATGGCTAAATATTTAGATAATTCATAAGTAGATGAATTTCTAAAATCAACTATAGGTCTAATAGGGTATCCTGATTTATGAACTTTAACAACACCATACATTCTACTGGTGTTGTTAGTTTTGGGCATTGAATTAAACCATTTAGACTCACCTAGAAATGGCTTCATTCGGCGTATAAGGTCCGCTGTGAATTTCTTAAAGGTGTCTGATGACTTATTAATTTCTTCATGTGGTCAGGTTTGTATGCGAGTATTCTAGTGGTCCAAATAGTCTGACTTGTCTTATATTACTGTTGCATTTCCTTTGTCTGACTTTGTGATTACTAACTCCTTGTTATTCTCAAGGTGTTTTAGGGCTTCTATCTCTGGTTTCGTCAGGTTAGACCTTCCACGTTTTTGTCATTTTAATGTTAGTGCACATTGTACCCGTACTTCGTCAGTCGTTATTTCGTCTACCCCACTTAGTGCTATTTCTATTTAGGGATGACATCCTCAGATTTCAGCTTGTCTACCGCTACATTGAAATTTAGTCCACTTTCTAATACACTTATTTCTGTAGGACGTAATATATGTGTTGAGAGATTAATAGCTGACTTTGTTTTATCGATCGCCGTTGACTTTAGATTGCTGATTTCATCGTTCTGAGATGAAGATTTCTCCTCTAATAATTTGTTGATTTCTTTGACTTGAGTGTGTTTTGACTTTTTGAAAGCTGTTGATTTGGCATTGCTAGAGGACTGTCTTATAAGTTCGTAATCCACATTGGTAACTGTTCTCGATAGCTTTTGATTCAACTGCTCAATTTAATATCTGATATGGTGCAAGTTTTTAACAATTTAGTGGATATCTTCTATTAGGCATAATTGTTGCAGACGTTCTATTCTGCTTCTAACTATCTCTGTACGATCTGGAGCTCCTAGACGGAGGCCTTTAGGAATGATATCATTTTCCAAGCATCGAATGTCCAAAATGCGCTGATTTTCATATCTCGATTCAGTTCGCGAAAATCCACTGAGATAAACGATTAGTTTATTACTCCTTGAAATAATATTAATTGTCTTCAATTCTCACTGGGAACACTAATCTGTCGAAGTGAGCTCTGTTGGTGAATATTATTCACTCAAGTGAGCTTTCATTAGATGACGATTTCCTGCTAGTCGAAGTTATCGAATTCCGTAATGGTGAATATTTTGCATGGGAGTCAACTAACCTCATCGATTGACAACATTCTTATATCTATCCATCACACATGCAGATAATCACAGACACAGACGAACACACACACACAAATTTATGGTCGTGAGCTATCACTCCAGCGCTTCAATTGGTTCATGCAGTCTACTTCAATTTATTGCTATTATTATTACTATTGTTATTATTATTATCATTATTATTATTATTAAAGTGATTCTGATTCTTCTCATTCTCTCCCGTCTACTCACAGTCACTATTGAAACTCGATGAACTGGCTTCGAAGAACAATGATCCGGGATTGGCTGACTTCATCGAGAGTGAATACCTACATGAACAGGAGGATGGAATCAAGCAACTCGCCGACTATGTGACTCAGGCGAAGAGGGTTGGCAGTGGACTGGGTGAATATTTGTTCGACAAGTTGACACTGAAGGAGACTGGAATTCACTGAGACTTCCTTCGTTCGAGTCGTTTCCTTTGAATCCCTCCCTGTTGTACAGTGTAAATTAGTTTGTATGTATGTATGTATGTATGTCTGTGAGGAGGCTTTGTTGATTTCCGTGTGAAAAAATATACTCTTGCCTAATATGATTATTTCTGTTCATCAGCTGCCATGTCACATCACATTTTGAAGGGGAATGTCCAGCTGATAGTTTGTGGGAGGAAGCGAACAGCTGACACAGACGGATAGTGCAGGTGTATTCGTGAGGCTGAATGAAGGTGTGTAAATTTCA